>JAJVSH010000326.1:68842-82787 GCA_021460005.1 Tetramorium alpestre | reverse complement strand
TGGTCACGAAAAATGTTCCGCGTAGGGGTAAGTTCGCTGAACGGAATAACTTGCAACATTTCGTCGCCATCTTTCCAGCAATAAGTAAGAACGAGAGAAAGAGTATATTTGTTTCATTCTAACTTATTACACTTGCACTTGCTTGCACTAGTTCAAAAGTGCAATGAAAACAAACAGGCCGCTTAGATTTTATATGTGCAGTGTGTTAATCCTTGCAAAAGCATAAGGAAAATAGTGTGAGAAGAGAATCAAAGAAGAGTATACAATAAGATTAAATTACATCATATAATCTTAAAGTATATAAACATGGAGGAGGAATGCTGCCTGCAAAGTGTGGCCAAGATCTGTGCGAGAGAGAAAGGTATAGAGTCCTATTTGTCTTCTATGCGCATGCGTTGAAATTGACAGACGAAACATGACTTAGACAATACAGGTTATAAACTTGGAGCAAATTTTAAGGTTATAAGCGAGATGAAAAGTGGATTTTATTAAAATTTTTACTCATGTACAAAATGAATTAATTTGGTAAACTTATGCCTAATATGTCTTTTTTTCGATTAGATTAGTCGCGCACTTGGCTTCATGAGTTTTTTTTTTCTTCGGAGATTTAATGTGCCATTAGCCAGCACCAGGGGCTTTATCGACTATCGGACACAGTACTAAAAGCCAACAGATCACTACAAACACTCCTTCACCAATTTTAAATTGTCTTTGCAATAGTCTTGAGAAACTTATGCAGCTCCATTAACGGTTGCACATTTAGCCTCTTCAACCACGTCTCAATATTATAGGGATATGAAACCTCCAATAGTGACAACTTTCTATAAAACTTTTCCCTAGCCTCAAAAAACAGGCGACATCCGAAAGCCACGTGGTCGATATCCTGAACCTCACTACCACACTCGCATTTCGCACTGTCTATATATCCTTTCTTTTCAAGAGATTCGTTAAGGTTGTAATGGTTTGATCTCAGTCTATTTACCATATTAATTACACCTCTATTCAGATTTATCTTACTAAACCATGGTTTTTTCTTACTACCATCCTAGAATAATTCAAAGAAACGCGTCCCTTTATATCTTCCTTCCTCTTCACACTTGTTCAGAGTAACATTTCCTGCGTAACATTTCTTCTTTGATTAATAATCTCCAGTCCTTGTCTGGCACCTTGATTCGTCGATCTTTGTGCTCTTTTGTCGCTTCTTTTGTCAACCCGTCGGCATCTTCATTATCTATCACTCCACTGTGACCTGGTACCCAGCCTATCACTACCCCCTATCTATATTTTTATCCATATCTTGTTCCTGATAGATTTTAATTCTACTACGAATAACACATGTAATTTCGCTCTTATCAAACGATATCTTATAATTCTTTAACCACAGCCTGACTGTCGGTTAATATAATTACATCTTTTTTCCAACTGTTATCCAGAATAAAACCCATAGCTTTCTCTACAGCGACAAGCTCCCCTGTGAAAACGGAGCATCTAGAATCTATACTCATATGTTCGCATATATTATATGCGAACATATGAGTATAGATTCTAGATAACTCTTCTCTATCTACTACCATACTATTCCTGTACTCTTGTTGTTTTCTATTTTAGATGCATCTGTATATATAATACCTATATCGTTGTTCAATTTATATTTTTCTTTAAAGCGCCTAATAAATTCCTCGTCCTTCATATCTTTTACTGCCTGTCTCTCTCTATATCTAATTCGGTTGTAATCTTATATGAATTAATCCAGTAATCGGTACTATAAATACTCGGACTGTCTCGTCTCTCCAAGTCCCCCAAATCTTTCCTAAATTTAAGCCACGAGTCTACTAGCAAGAAATACTTTCCCCTCAAAGCATTGTTCAGTTTCTTTAAATTTTTTTCCTAGAATTTTTAAGCCTGTTCATATTTGCCTATTTTTTTCCAGTTTTCACTGGTAATTTTAATCTAGTAGTTTCTTGCAAGTAAACCCGCTCTATCCTCCACTTTACAAATCCTGGACTTTACTATTTATGGGCGTACTATTTCTATAGCCCATAGCTATCCTCAATCCCTTTATTGAATCTTTTCTAAAGCTTCCCTTCCTCTTTTATCTTTCGGATAGTACACAAAAATCGCATAGTCTACGATTGCTCTTACGTATGCTTTATACACCATTAATGCGGTATTGGTTTCCATACCCCAGGATACCCTACATAGATATCTTAAAACGCATAACGCTTTTTCTGCTTTTAGGTGGACCTGTGATTTGTTTATCAAAGTTGTTATAGCTATCAAAAATGACACCTAGAAATCTTGCGTGATGAGTATTACCTATATCCTGACCTTTTATATTTATTTGGACCTTAGTTTCTCTCGCACATCTATTTCTAAAAAGCATCACGTTTGTTTTGAACGGTTCAATCTTTAACCCTAAGTTATTCAATCTTAATTCGAGCTCCTTTAATGCAATTTCTACTCTAATTTTGCCCTCTTGGACATTATCACACATTGTATAAAGCACGATATCATCCGCGTATTGTAACGTATATATATTTTTTCTAATATATCTACTTAATTCTGACGTATATATATATTGGGTCTGGGAAAAAGTTTGTGGCGTTTTTTTAGTAAAATTCAACTGGTTTTCTTATAGTGTGAAAATGAATTTATTTAAACCAAATATGCTCCATTATTATCGACAATGTTTCGCCATTTTTCGGGTAGAGCCATGATGCCATCAGTGAAGAATTTCTGTGGTTTCTGGTTGAAAAACTGAATTAAGTGGTTTTCATAGACTTCTTTTGAAACCAGCTTAATTCCATTGAGAGAGTTCTGCAGAGATCGGAACAAGTGATAGTCAGAGGNTGCTATGTCTGGACTATACGGTGGATGCATCAAAACTTCCCAACCAAGCTCTCGCAATTTTTGACGGGTCATCAAAGAAGTGTGTGGTCGGGCGTTGTCATAATGGAAGACCACCTTTCCTATTATTCAATTCGGGCCGTTTTCTTTTAATTGCCTGGCGTAATCTCTCTAGTTGTCCACAGTAGAGTTGAGAATCAATCGTCTGACCAACTGGAAGTAGCTCATGGTGGACGATTCCCTTCTAGTCCCACCACACATACAGCATCACCTTTTTCAGCATCAATCCTGGCTTCGTGAACGTTTGTGACGGCTCATCCCTTATCCACGATCTTTTACGCTTCCGATTGTCATACATGATCCATTTTTCATCACCAGTTATGACACGTTTCAGAAATGGCTCGATTTCATTGCGTTTCAGCAGTGCATCGCAGATGTTGTTAATTCGGTCTATCATGTTTTTCGCGCTCAACTCATGAGAAACCCATACATCGAGCTTCTTTTTGTAGCCAGCTTTGTGTAAATGGTTCAAAACAGTTTTGTGATCAATGCCTAGCTCCATATCAATATCGACACTGCTGATATCCCTACTAAAAAAATCAATTGAGAATACACATGAAATCTCATATGTGTTGTCATATGAGGTCTTATATACTAACACATAAATTCTTTTATGAGATCTCATATGATGTATCGTGCCAAAATCTCATATGAGGCCCTTAAACACTCACTCGTTATTATGGGAATTGTAATTTTCGTCAGGTGTGAAGAATTTATATAGTTTACGGGCTGTTAGATAGGAAGGCTTAGGAGAGCCCGTTTGCTGTAGAAAAATTATAATCAGTGGTTAAGGCTAACAGTACTGAGCTGCGGAAAAGTTTAAGAACTCTGCTGGCGGTCCCCTTCTTATAGGGACCGTGGATGATTTTTACATTCGAGAAAGATCGCCACCTAGCGGCAGCGCCTCGCACTACGCTTGCCGCCGCCGCTAGGCGGCGATTTTTCTCGAATGTAAAAATCATCCACGGTCTCTATAAGAAGGGGACCGCCAGCAGAGTTCTTAAACTTTTCCGCAGCTCAGTGCTGTTAGCCTTAACTACTGATTATGACTTTTTCTACAGCAAACGGGCTCTCCTAAGCCTTCCTATCTAACAGCCCGTAAATTATATAAATTCCTCACATCTGCCGAAAATCACAATTCCCATAATAACGAGTGAGTGTTCAGGGACCTCATATGAGATTTTGGCACAATATATCATATGAGATCTCATAAGAGAATTTATGTGTTAGTATATGAGACCTCATATGACAACACATATGAGATTTCATGTGTGTTCTCAATTGATTTTTTTTTAGTAAAGATGCTTATCTTGTTGGACTTTTTCAAGAATTTCATCAGCTTTTTCAGTGATTGGACGACCAGAGCGTGACTCATCTTTCACATCAAAATTATCAGAACGAAAGCGAGCGAACCATTTCCGCGCAGCAGATTTTGATAAAGTACCTTCACCGTACACANTCTGGTAGACTCGGGGGAGCTTAACTTAAAACTTTCAACCACCATTTGAGTTTGTCCCCCCTGGGGCAAACGTACTGTTTGTGACGCGTCAATGTTTACGTGCTGGGTGTGTGACTTGTTGTCACCCTCGATGCTCACACGCGTATTGTCGGATGAACCCCCTGCGGTAGGTATTTCGTTTTCCGGGATCGCCTGCGTCCGAGTTTCCCCGGCTGATCTTGTCGGAGACCGCTCCGTCGGCATCCTGAGAAGCCGTTGCCTGTGACCGTTGCCGTATATGCACTTGGCGCGATATTTATCACGTCGGGGTCACCACTTTGGGGATATTGCTCTCTAATATACGCGCCCGTGCTTTCTCTCGTGTTAAAATAGGAGAAGAGAATATTCACAGTCCTCTTATTATTCATACGAAGTTTATTAACGGTAATATAACAGACAAAAGACGGTGTGTATATCGACGCGACCAGATTTGAATAAACGAGAAACGTTAATGTCCAATTGGCATTGAGGAGCGCCACATTACGCGTCGTGTTATGACACGCATCACGAATTTAACCAATCATAACTTTTAATCTTATTGCGTCATTTGCGACAGAAAAAAATTAAAGATGTTGATAAACTCGTGACGCGCGTCATGACGCGACGCGTGACGCCCTCGGTGAGAACTCAGCCTAACTAATTACTTTTCCCACTACCCCCCCCCCAATTTTAAAACCGTAAGTCACTGCCATCGCACACAACTAACAATCACCCTCGACTCGCTCACGAAACACGTCCGAATCCTACGGCGGTTCGTGCCGCTTGGCTTCATGAGTAAAATCTTAGGTTATGGCTGTGTTCAAAATTGCTGTCAGCGCTGCAAACACGACGTCATAAAAGCACATTACCAACGGCGTTCCAATTTCAATAAGTATGCTATTGGTGCGAATACAGTTTCTAAATTGGAACGGGTATTTGAGTGCTGACAGCAAAAGAGTTAACTTTGAAATATGGCAGAAAATATGCGAAAGAAAATTTTGTTTGAAGCAATTTTAAAAGGGATTGTTGAAGATTCTAGCGAAGAATCTAGTGACGACTCAGACATAGAGATAATAAATAATTGTTTTAAACCTGTACCTGATGCACACATACGTGTAAAAAATTAATTACTTAAAGATGGTCTTAAAATAAGAACCGGTTATGAATACCGGCCTTAGATTTTTTTTCTTATCTTTTTCTTTTTTTATTATAATAGTTTTAAAACTGGAAAAAAATAGAATAGGATCTAAACTCTTAATTGTTTTATCAATTTAATAATTATTGTTCTTTTTCAGGTATGTGTGATCACGAATTAAAACTCAACTACAAACAGTCTATCTATAATTCTTTTCTATCGCTATTCCTTTTCGTTAACCTCGCGACGATCACCTAATCTATATATGACGGACGCAGAATACGCTGCCACGAGACAGCGCGGTGCTCGCAATCTTGAATGCTACAGGCTGCTGTAGCCATGACGTAGAGTTTTACGTCGATAGCTATAGCTGCCTCACCTCTGTGGCAACAACAGCCACAGCAAGAAGTGACGACAAATTTAATGATGTCATTATTTCCAACAGCACTGCCGCAGCGTGCTGTGATGCATTTTGGAACGGCATTAGCAATGCTGTCAGCGCTGACCTTAGAGCATATAGACATGGAGGAGGAATGGCATATGTTTTCCATGATCCGAAAGTGTGACCAAGATTTGTGCGAGAGAGAAAGGTATAGAATCCTATTTCTCCTCTATGCGCATGCGTTTTATAACGCGCATCTAAACTGCGCATCTACATAACCTAAGATTTTACTCATGAAGCCAAGTGCGCAACTAATCTAATAAAAAAAAACATATTAGGCATAAGTTTACCAAATTAATTTATTTTGTACATGAATAAAAATTTTAATAAAATCCACTTTTCATCTCGCTTATAATCTTAAAATTTGCTCGAAGTTTATAACCTGTATTGTCTAAGTCACGTTTTGTCTGTCAATTTCAACGCATGCGCATAGAAGTTAAATAGGACTCTATACCATTCTCTCTCGCACAGATCTTGGCCACACTTTGCAGGCAGCATTCCTCCTCCATGTCTATATGCTCTAAGGCGCTGACAGCAATTTTGAGTGCGTTCCTTTTGGACGCTTACACGCTTAAAGCGCTTATAAGCGTTGCTTACGCTGTTCCCTTTGGAGCTGTAAGCGCTTGTAAGAACATTTATGACGTCAGCGTGACGTCATAACTCGTGCTCACAAACGCTTATTCCATCGAGGTAGGGCAGCGAAAGCGTGAGCGCTTTAAGCGTATAAGCGTCCAAAAGAAACGCTGTGTTGTCGCATTGGTAAGAGCCTAACCAACAAATTATCGTGAATATTTACCTGAAATGTGATTTGAATTGCACATCAGTATACGATGGTAAAATGTTTTCTACATAATTTTGCAGCCGTAATATTGGATGTTTAATACGTTAATAAATTTGTTAAGATATATTATAATAGTGTCTAATTCATTAAGGGATAAAGAATCTTCATCATCAAAAAATATTTCAAATAATATTGAAATTAGCAAGCACAAAATAATCTCTTTTTCCTTTTCCATTTTGACAATTTACGTTGCTCACGCATCCAAATGGAANGATTTNTGTTTGCAATTCTAAGCGCTTAAGNAGCAAATGGAACGGTTGAAAATGGCGCTTATAAGCATGAGCGCTTATAGCGTGTAAGCATTCAAATAGAACGCACCCTTTGAAACACAGCCTTAATGACGTCATTATTTCCAATAGCACTGCCGCAGCGTACTGTGATGCATTTTGGAACGGCATCAGCAGTGCTGTCAGCGCTGACCACGGTGTAAGCGTGGCGCTGACAGCAATTTTGAAACACAGCCTATGTAGATGCGCAGTTTAGATGCACGCATAATATAAAACGCATGCGCATAGAGGAGAAATAGGATTCTATACCTTTCTCTCTCGCACAGATCTTGGCCACACTTTCGGATCATGGAAAACCACTGAAATATAATAATACTGGAACGCGCACGGGCGTAGTGTCGCGATCCGACAAAGAGGGTTCTAAGTGGTATCTCTGTCTCTTTCAAGTACAATCTCGTCAAAAGTTTCATACTTACATACANTTTTCATTACTTTTCTCCATTTTCAAACGCAAACAACTTTCCAACCACTGCACAATTTCGATGTTTATACACTCAAAGTAATGCTCGAAGTGTTTCCAACGAGCGTTTAGTGGTGTCGCTGCGATCTGTGTTTCCTGAGTTATTTGCAATTGACGCCGTCTATCGGGAAAAACGCCACGAACTTTTTCTCAGACCCAATATTATAGAGTTGTCGGACTAAGCACGCCTCCCTGAGGCAGCCCCTTATTTACAATTCTATCCTCTACATCATTGCTCCCTAGGAATTTGGTAATTCTATCTCTCATCCAGTTGGAAATAAACCTAATCATTCGACTAGGACAATTCTTCCTTCTTAACATATCGCACAGGTTATTTTTCCTTACATTATCATACGCCGAACTTACATCTAAAAATACAGCTATTACACTTTGACGAGATGCTTTACTTATCTCCACGTCCGAAATCAGCCTCACAAGATTGTCCGTACATGACCTACCCCTTCTAAAACCATTTTGGTTTTTATCGGACCACCCTTCTCTTTCCATCATCCAGATTAATCTTTCATTAATCATCCTTTCCATGATTTTTCCAACGTACGACGTCATAGAGATCGGTCTGACTTTCTTCTTATCTTCTTTTCCAATAAATATTGTTTGTACTTTTTTCCAATCATTATAGAGGAAACCGTTATTATAAGCGTAATTATACCTATCTAATAAAAAATCCTTGAGGTATTCCGGTAAGGCTTTTATCATTTTATATTCTACGCGATCGAGTCCCGGGCTCGATTTATCTTTACAGCATGAAATAGCTCTATCCATTTCTATTTTATTAAAACTATCATTCATTCCATATCTATTATCAAGCATTTTCGAAGCGTCCCCATGTTCTTTCACAGTCTTATTTATCGGACCATCTTCCACCCATGATGGAGCTACCTTGTACATTTCGTTTCTGACAACATTTCTATACTCTTCGTCATTTTCTTTTTCCCACGTTTGTTTATTATCTCGTTTCATGAACGTATTCATTTTTTTCCAAACGAATCCAACGTCGGAAAACCTATTTAAGGTACTAGCGAAACTCTGGAAATTTGCTCTCTTTTTCCCTCTCAAAACTTTTCGGGCTATCGCTATACATCTTTTATATTCTATTTTTGTCGCGATATTATTAATTCTCTTATGAATTGCTCTCGCCTTATTTCTATTCGAGATCGCCTCCTCGCATTCGGCGTCCCACCACTCTGCCGGGTTTCTCAGTTTCGCAGTTTTTTTTCTTTCTAATCTCTATACGGTCTCCGTCAATACTTTTACGCACGGTTGCTTTACGATTTCTACTAGATGCTAACCACACTACTTCCCTAATAGATTCTATAAATTTATCATATTTAGCATTTTCATCACTTAGACAACCCAGTTCTCTTTCCAACATAGATTGCTTCTTGACAAGAATTTTATTATATTTGCCCCAATCTGTCAATTTCGTGCTACACCTATTCGATTTTTTAGTATAAATACTAAAATCAATCTCACATACAAACGATATAGGTCGATAATGGTCGAAACCCCATGTGTCTTCTTCTTGTCTATACTTGATCAAATTATAACTTTTATCGTTGCTAAAAATGAGATCAAGGTTCGAGTCTCTTTGATTCAATTCTCCCATTCTAGACTTGGTGTCTATGTTAACAATAAACATACCTCTTTCTTCAAATTCTTCTAATAGCGCTTCTCCTATCTTATCTTATCCTTTCACAATTCCACAATTTGCTACGGGCATTAAAGTCCCTTACGATAATTAATCCCTCATTTCCGTTAATATTACGAAACATCTCCCTCCACTCTTTCCTGCAAATATCCCTACCCGGTCTCCGATAAACGTACACGAAATTAAGATTCAGGTCTTTCCCTGGAATTATGATACCTAATACGTCAATCTTATTCTTAATATGACTCATATCTATCAATGTTCTCTGAATGCTTTTTCTGATCATAATGGCTCCCCCTTCTCCCTGATTATAATTGTTACCTGTATAAATATCAAATTCTCGCATACTATAATTATCCCTCTTTTTATTCTTAATTTCCGTTGAGAAACATATATCATAATCTCGCGTACGGTTCTCTAATTCGGTCCACTTCGATTCCCATCCTCTGACATTCCAAAGAAGCGATTTAACTATTGGATCGAATGTTAACTCCCTTTCCACCCTCAAAGCTTGCTCTGACCTCCGATTCTAGGTTAACAAGCATAACCGGTATATTCTCACTCTCTTCTACCTCTTTTAACTTTCGGATCGTTTCGCGAGAACCCACTATTTCTATTTTCTCTTTTTCTTCTGTAGTTTCTTTTAGTAGGGGCGTATCTAAAATTATTTCACTAACATCGCGCAATTCTGACCTTAGTAACTGTCTCAAGTCTTTGATAATAATCATGAAGTAGCCTGCTTACATCATCCTTAAGTCTATCTACCAGCTCCGATATTAGTTTTTCCCTCTTTTGCTCTCTGTTGTTTAATCTCGCTTCCATTCTATTAATATATAATAGTTCTTCTATATCCGACTCATCTTCCGTATTAACAACCCCGTTTTTTTTCTATTTGAGGAGTCTCTATTACTAATATAATTGTCTCTTACACTACTAATATTCCTAGTATTATGATTGCTTCTTATAACCGCTGTATTTTTATTATTCCTAATAACCTCAACATATAATCTACGATTCGCGTTTGGAATTCCTCTATCTACTACGCGATCTGCATCGCCTAATCTAAAGTTATCATTCTCTCTATCGTACCCGTTGTCTTTTTCCGTAACCGCGACTACCACCAAGCTCTCTTTATGCTTATCGAGGTTATTCCTTCCATTTCGGTGTTCCTTCGCGTCATTATTCTGCCTACCACGCAAGATTTCCCTTGCCTCTTGAATATTGACATTTTCGAATGCCATTATTCGTTTTAGTTCCCTGTTATCTTCATACACCACACAGGTTTTTTCAGTGACCTTGTGCTTTCCTCCGCAATTAATGCATTTGAGTTCCCTTTCGCACCTTCCATGAAATGCATTGCCACAAGCGATGCACACAGGACCACCTTTGCAGTATTTCGCGAGATGCCCAAATCTGTAACATTTATAACATTGTAATACATTTTCAACGAAAGGTCTTATTTTAAAACCAGTTAATCCCCCGTATATTCTTATTTCTGAAGGAATACTATTACCCTCCCACGTCATGCAAATGACTCCTGAAGTGTCTTCTTTTCTCTATAATGTCTCCTTTTTAACTTCTCGACTCTGATNTTTCTCGAGACTGTACCACTTCCACTACTGTCTACGACGCATGAGCAATACACCGTAAACAAAGATAAAGATACCACTTAGGACGCTCTTTGTCGGATCACTTTCTAACAAAAGATTACATAGCCGTGCGCGTTCCAGTATTACTATATTTCAGTGTGGAAAACATATGCCATTCCTCCTATGTCTATATGCTCTAAGCATATAATATAAACAGGAAGGCTCAACGACATAGAGTGAGTTTCTATCGAGAGCGTCACGCGTTGCGTTATGACACGCGTCACGAATTTAATCTATGGGTGCATCCAGGAGCGCAACCGCTCATTGAGCGGCTAAGTAGCAATTTGACGTGATTGGTTCTTACCGTTAGATCCAACCAATCACGTCAAATTGCTACTTAGCTGCTCAGTGAGCGGTTGCACTTCTGGATGCACCCAATCATAACTTTTAATCTTATTGCGTCATTTGCGACAGAAAAAAATTAAAGGTGTTGATTGGATAAACTCGTGACGCGCGTCATGACGCGACGCGTGACGCCCTCGGTGGGAACTTAGCCATAGAGAGAAGTGTCTGATAACCACAAAACTTGACGCCAGGCTAATGGCACGTTAACCCCTCTTCCCCCCAAAAATGTGTTAATAATATTTTACATTTACTACCCGTATACACATGTGCTCATTTTCTAACCCAGGATTGGGCACGTATTATAAACAATGTATTATAGGCCGGTATTCATAGTTGGTTCTTATTTTAATCCCGTCTTAAGTAATGTCTTAAGATACTAATACAGCTCTGTGATTGGTGTAAAACCACATAAGACTGTATTTAAGATGATCTTAAATATAAGAAACGACTATGAATACCGGCCATACATAAGCTTCATACATGTATAAAACTACGTATAATACGTGCTAGGTTTCATCCATGTATTCATGTATAATACGTAAAGTGGCGCCACCATACAGTGCGCAGTACAATTAATGCAGTAATCACAAATAATTCAAATCTAATCACAACAAAAATACAAAAATACGAAGTATAATCATGAATCGAGGAGGTAGACCGCTGCATAAATACTGGGAAGAAGAAAAGTATATATAAATAACAATATAAATAAATAAAAAACAATAAAATATATAAAAAACAATACAAGGGTAAAAAACTTTTTGCTTATTGCATGATTTACAAGAAAACAATTCGTCATACTGCTGAAAATAGATTATATTTAGCAAACTATATTTAATAAATAACAACTACAAATACTTTAAACGCTAATACGGATCTTTTTGTTGCTTATTAGGTTAGAATTTTTTAAGATCGGAATTTCTAGCGGGATTTTAACCTAATGCAGTCGAAACTAAAGCCCATATCAGACTATGGATTAAGATTGGGATTTGAAATGAATTTGACCAATCAAAACAATGTTCACAAAATTAGGGCTATTCTACACTGGACGCGATGGGCGACGAGCGACGAGCGATANATTCCTCTATCTACTACGCGATCTGCATCGCCTAATCTAAAGTTATCATTCTCTCTATCGTACCCGTTGTCTTTTTCCGTAACCGCGACTACCACCAAGCTCTCTTTATGCTTATCGAGGTTATTCCTTCCATTTCGGTGTTCCTTCGCGTCATTATTCTGCCTACCACGCAAGATTTCCCTTGCCTCTTGAATATTGACATTTTCGAATGCCATTATTCGTTTTAGTTCCCTGTTATCTTCATACACCACACAGGTTTTTTCAGTGACCTTGTGCTTTCCTCCGCAATTAATGCATTTGAGTTCCCTTTCGCACCTTCCATGAAATGCATTGCCACAAGCGATGCACACAGGACCACCTTTGCAGTATTTCGCGAGATGCCCAAATCTGTAACATTTATAACATTGTAATACATTTTCAACGAAAGGTCTTATTTTAAAACCAGTTAATCCCCCGTATATTCTTATTTCTGAAGGAATACTATTACCCTCCCACGTCATGCAAATGACTCCTGAAGTGTCTTCTTTTCTCTATAATGTCTCCTTTTTAACTTCTCGACTCTGATCACATCCTGTGAATAAACCATAGCTTATTAATTCATCTAACGGTGCATCGAGATCCCAACCTGAAATAATTCCCTTGTATGTTTTCGCTCTACCTAGGATATGAAAACTTATTTTCCGAGACTTATTATCATCTAAACATTTATTTGTATCTAAGTAATTCTCGAAATATAATTCTAACCTAGCGAACCCATGAGCTTTAGCTTTTATAACTTTATAACCTCTCTCATACACGTACCTCAATATTCTGGCTTTATTACTTTCGCTACTACCTGATCTAACCGATGGGTCTAAAGTGGCTTCGACAATTATCTGTCCCACATAAGTTCTGGTATATCTGTTTTGCTCCTCGTCCACGAGCTCTTTCTCCTCTGGTGAGAGGTCCGCTTCGTATCTTAATCCCCTTTTTGCCGTTCGAATCATAGTATATTTCTTTAAGTTTCTCCTCCTTATAATCCTTCTCACTTCTTCGTTCACTTCTTCCTCGTTCAGCGACTCTGACGATTGCCTTCGAAAGTTTTCGTCGTAAACACTTCCCCTCTCGTTACTATCTTCGCCGTAATGCCGCTTTTTGCCCGAATTCTTCACCGCACTATTTACTTTTCCAGCGCATTCCATAGCTGATGAAACGACCATGTCCGTATTTGTCTTACTAACGTTTTCTATTTCCAGAATCGCTCGATTAACACTCCCACTCATTATTTCACTCACACACTTCTCATTAACTGATTTGTTCTTAAATTTCTTTTTAGCCTTCTTTGCCATTACTGGCGATATCTCTCCTTTACTATTATCCCCGTTATCTCTGTCCGGGGTTTTATCCCCTACACATTTCGCGTCTCACGTGGCGAAACTAACGTGGCGACTAAACTATCCACCGGGACCGGACTACCGGTCCCGCCGGTCTTCTTACGCTTAATTCCCGCAGAAATCAATAAAGGGTGAGTTCCCATCGAGGGCGTTACTTTGGGGATATTGCTCTCTAATATACGCGCCCGTGCTTTCTCTCGTGTTAAAATAGGAGAAGAGAATATTCACAGTCCTCTTATTATTCATACGAAGTTTATTAACGGTAATATAACAGACAAAAGA
>JAJVSH010000326.1:51858-67337 GCA_021460005.1 Tetramorium alpestre | reverse complement strand
CAATTCGTCATACTGCTGAAAATAGATTATATTTAGCAAACTATATTTAATAAATAACAACTACAAATACTTTAAACGCTAATACGGATCTTTTTGTTGCTTATTAGGTTAGAATTTTTTAAGATCGGAATTTCTAGCGGGATTTTAACCTAATGCAGTCGAAACTAAAGCCCATATCAGACTATGGATTAAGATTGGGATTTGAAATGAATTTGACCAATCAAAACAATGTTCACAAAATTAGGGCTATTCTACACTGGACGCGATGGGCGACGAGCGACGAGCGATAGCCAATGAGAACTTCGCTTTTCTAAACAACGCTTGGAAAGCAGAACTCTGATTGGATATCGCTCATCGCTCGTCGTCCACCGCGTTCAGTATGGAATAGTTCTTAGAGCTATTCCACACTGGACGCGATGGGCAATGAGCGATGAGCGATATCCAATGAGAACTTCGCTTTTCTAAACGACGTTTGAAAAGCAGAACTCTGATTGGATATCGCTCATCGCTTGTCGCCCATCGCGTCCAATGTGGAATAGCCTTTATATGGAGACTTCGTCGCCAATCGCAAACACCGTGATACGGTAATATGATTCGCTAATGGTCTAGTATACAGAACATGTTTAATATGCATTAAATAGTAAATTCTAACTAATTAATCAATGACTAAATTCATTTAATAGGAAATAACTATTTGGTACGTACTAAACACGTTCAGTGTAAACTAGGCCAATGTATAATACGTTTTATACATGTTTCATACATATTGTACGTTTTATACGTAGGAAAAGTAGAAAACTACTCACAGCGCCAAATTGCCCAACCCTGTTCTAACCTTTTCCTCTCATGTCTCAACTGTCATTTACAATTTCAAGATGGCGACGAAATATTGCAAGCTATTCCGTTCAGCGAACCTACCCCTACGCAGTGTTGTTAGAAAGGGTTCATTTCTTTGCGCACGCGCATTAAGAGTTCGTCAGTAACGTACTTAAATGAGAATGTGCAATTGCATACGTAATTGCACACTCTCACTTTATCTTTCATTACACTTCTTATTAATTTCATTACAATTTTTAGAAAATTGGGACCATACAGAACCCTTAAATTATAGATTTAAGTACTTTACTGACCAGCTCTTAATGTGCGTGCGCAAAGAAGTGGACCCTTTCTGACAACACTGCCCCTACGCAGTGATGTCAGGCGAGTCGCGCTTTTCGCGCTTTTCGCTTATTCGTGAATGCTGCGTCAGTGATGTATCTTCCACAGGGAAAAAGGTGTGTTACTAGTCGCCCATAATAAATTTTATAAATAAATTTTTTTTGCCTACACGCATGCACACAATATAACATACATAAATTAATATATTATATATATGAATAAATAAAAATAAATATTAAAGTTAATATGTATGTGTATATATATGTCAGGGCGATGGTGAGGCGCTAGTCTCGACGGCTCGCCCTCGAGGAGTGGCAGAGGAGCTTGCTCCCTGCCGCCGGAGGGCGGGCGGTCGAGGCCATCCAGCTGGTCTTGCCCCAATGGGTGGGCAGGTCGTGGGGCGGTCTCACTTTTCGCGTGACACAGGTTCTCACCGGACATGGTTGTTTCGGTGACTACCTGTGTCCCATTGGTAGGGAGCACGACCGAGTGACTACCTGTGTCGCATTGGTAGGGGCACGACCGAGTACCAGCATTGCGGAGACCCCAGGACTCCGCGCAGCACACTCTTGCCGAGTGTGCGGCATTTGGAGTGCAGCGCGGAGCCCTGGTGGACAAGGTAGGTGCGGACCTCTCCCTCCCGGCAGTGATGGCGGCCATGGTCCGGGGAAGAGAGGCCTGGGCGGCGGTCGTCTCCTTCTGCGAGTCGGTCATGCTCATGAAGGAGACGGCCGAAAGGGAGCGTAGGGGGAAAGACGGGGACGGGCCGGTCCGCCGGAGGACGCGGCGCCGTCGCCGGACTCCCCCGGATATAGATGACCTGCTTAGGTGACCGAACGGGGCGGGCTGACGGATGGCACGGTGTCGCAATCCGGAGCCTGAAGTCATCCCGCCCCGTCCTTGTGCGATTCGGGGCACCCGCCCCTTTTCTACAGAATGGGGGGAGGTCGGAAGATACGGACCTCCCCCAAGCGGGTTAATCTCCCGCAGAGTGGATCGGCGACGAGATAATGTCCCTCGTCGCCGTCGAGTGTGAGGTGGGCCGGAAGGCCTCACACCCCCGGGGGCGCCCAGCAAAGTAGTGCGAAAGCAAGTGCCCGAGCGTTCCCGGTGAGGGGGAAGGGAAGGACACTCGCTGTGGTTTTAGTGCGGTATACCGGACTATGCACAACCGGGGAGAGGGACTAGCCCTTTCCAATGGGGCTCGGGAGTCCCACACTCTCCTCCGGGCAACCGGAGGGGGTCGTGCATAAAGCATTTCCACAGCGTAACAAAAAAAATATATGTATACATATATATATAGTCATTAAATTTCATTAAGCTGAAAAGGGAAAGGTTATTTAAATAAAATACATTTGTCTAAATTAACGTAAAAAACTTTATTTGACAGAAATATTATAGAATACCAACATTGGTTGCAAGGATAAGGAAAACTGCCAAAAATCTTGCCAGTATTCTTTACAAAATAAAAACACATATACATGAAACTTTAAAATCTCTATTTCTATATTTAACAGCTCCTTTACTATTAAAATCCATCATGCATAAATATAGATAAAAGTTATACTTATCTTATATCTATCCTTCTTTCTCCTACAGCCTGTTCTACAATCAGTCGTATGTCGCTGTCGGATGTCGTATCGTAAGGTTACAATCAATCACAGTCAAGTCTCATGAGAATGCTTTGATTGTAATTGGTTACGGCCTTACGATACAACATCCGACAGCGATATACGACTGATTGTAGAACAGGCTTACGACGGCACAATTTCCCAACGGGTTCAAATAAGTTCCCCACACTCGATACATCACCGAGTCATGGGTCATTGTCACTTTTCCTGCGCATGCGTGAAAAACGCGACCCGTCTGGCATCACTCCCCTACGCGGTACATTTTTCGTGACCATTTTTGAGTTAGGGTGCCTTCACATGCGGCGTAATTTGGATAAGCGTAATCTGCATATTCTAGTAACTTATCAAAAGTTATGCCATTCTGAAAGTACCTATGTCACATGGTGCGTATTTTGCGTAAATTACGCATAAAGCGTAACAAAGCTAACCAATAAACAGATTAGACTAGAAAAGGCTTGATCTATTATTTACGCAAAATACGCGCTATGTGAAATGGGTACTTTGCAACATGCGCAATGTATGTAGCCGTATGCACAGAGAGGTGGACTCGCGCTTCGACTATCGTACCGATCGGATGTTTGATCACGTGATCATTGTGGCGCGCGCTGTGTTCTTGGTATTTTGCCCGCTTTGTTGAGTCCTGTGTGGAATTCTTATTATTAACTGTTACGCGAGCCTCTTATTGCGCTTGTGTAGTGCAGAATATTCTCGAGTGCTATATCAGACTTGCCGGTTGAACGTAAAAGAGGCAGGAGGCCCCGGCCTGTTGCATTCCTCGACGTGAGGATGGATGAAGGGAGAGGCAGACCTCCTGACATTTCCCCCCCGTCTCCCATCTCATCTCCCGATCAGATAAGGGTGAGTGCACCTCTCGATGAGGTTGACAAATTTTTAAACAAACATATAGTCAGTTTGCAAAGCTCTATTGACGCCGGCAGTAGCATTCCATTACATGCTGAAAGAACGATCGCGGACAAAGAAACCCGCAATATTTCGGGAAATATTCAAGGGGATGCCCCGAATCCGATGGACGTAGACTGGGATCGATCAAACTTTTTAATTAATAAAGGCAAACGGTGTCTCGACTCGAACAACGATAATCGGCCAGACAAAGATGCCGACGCGAGCGCGGCGGGTATCGAATTACAAGGTGTCCCCAAAAAAATTAGTAGAATGGAAGTGCCGTCTTTGTCTTTGTCGGCTTCTGATGGCGACTTAAGATCAAATGTTAATAAAACCGCTAGTATCAATATCGGTCTAACAGCCAGAGCTAAGTATACGAAAAACGACTCGGCCCCGTTTGTTATACATATTCATCCTCTAGAAGAGAATGGTAACACTACATCATTTTTGCATCCTCTCACTATTAGCAGGATAATCACGGGTATTGTATTTAACGATGTGGTAGAAATAAAGAAAAACGGTAGGGGTAAAGTCGCGGTTCATTTAGAATTTCAGCGCTGCTAATCGCCTAGTAGACGATAAATCGCTTGCATTACATAAATTCAGGGCATTCGTTCCTGCTTATAGAACAATAAACACAGGAATTATCCGGGGGGTCCCTCAGGATATTGATATCGAGAAAGTTATTCCCTACTTTGAATCCTCAGTTAAAGTTATACAAGTTCGTCGTCTTAATCGAAGAATTCACACGGATGGAGAAATCCAGTACGTTCCTTCTCGTACTATTTGCGTGAAATTTGCGGCTCAGCCAATGCCCCGTTATGTTTTTCTACTTAAAGGCATGAAGTCTACCCATTCATCCCTAAAATAAAGGTGTGTTTTTCCTGTTACAAGATCGGTCATGTGAGTAAGGTTTGTAGGGGTAAACCTCGCTGTATTTTCTGCGGTAGAAAAAGACACCCGGATAGTGAGCAGTGTGAATTAAAGGATAATCCCCACAAATGTATTAATTGCGGTGGCGGTCATTTACCATCATCTCAGTCGTGCCCGTTTATAATCGAAAACAGAAAAATACAAGCATTAGCAGCTGCTAAGGGCATTCCCGTTTTTGAGGCAAGGAAAGAGTTAAGAGCAAGTGGTTCTGTAAGCTCTATGATTTCAAGTGGGAATACATGTTGGGTTTTTCCAATTTTCCTTTAATTAGTCCCCCCTCCTATGAGGATCGACGACCGCTTGGTTTGTCCTTAAACAACCGATTTTCCCTTCTGTCGGATGAAAGGCTGGGTGCCAGTGACTCTTCGGTAAAGAAAAATTCTTATGTTGAGATGCTCAAGAGAGGCTTTAACTCCAGTGGTTCTGGCTCTCACAAATACAACCACGTCTCACATAAACAAGCTTCACCGGAGCATAGCTACTCAACAAATTCTCAATCACCCCCTCATTTTTCGGATGAGCACAGAAATGCTCTTATCTCTCCCAACGGAAGGCTTCCCCCAACGGGAGGCTTGGACTTTTCTTCCGTAGGAATTTCCCAGGAATTCAATAATACCACCGCATCACCAGCAGGAAATCTCTCTTCTACTCGTAATGATGTAATCATTTCTAATGAAAGAGGCCCTGTACAAGGCTCTCGTCATCCGAATCCCCACTCCCTCCCTTACAATTTCAACCCCGGCATTGAAAATTTCTTGGATCAGTTCCGGCAATCTCTGTTAAATCTTCTCAACTTTTATAATAACAACCGTAACATTCACCCCTACTTATAATAACAACTAACTTTTGAGCAATCTTAATATTCTTCAGTGGAATTGTCGTGGTCTCGATAACAAAATTCTTGAATTACAACAATTTGCTTCTCAATACGATTGTTTGCAAGAGTTCCTGATAATCGCCTTTAAAAGTATTAATATATATGGATTCAATACAATGAAACCTTCTGATCTCCTAAAAGGTCAGAGAGGTGTGTGCATTCTATGCCGTGAGAATATTAACTTTTCTTTGATAGAGACCAATCAGATTTCCCATCCTTCGATGGCAATACTGGCTATTCAAGTCCCTATTATCGTAGATTCAGATCGGGAAACTCTAGCGATAGTAAATATCTACAGATACCCAGGGTAAAATACTCCGGCTGACGTCTTGGATGAAGTATTTTCTTTAAAAGCAGGCTTTGACCATGCAATATTTATCGGGGATTTTAACGTCCATCATGCTCTATGGAGCGATCACAGAAATGATACAGCAGGGGATAGATTAGCCAATTCAATTGAAGATCACGGTTTGATCATTTTAAACGACGACTTCCCTACCTATGTTAATCTAGCGCGGTCTTCTTACTCAGTAATAGATTTAGCTATAGCAACTTCTTCAATATCCCTCAGCAGTCGAATGTGCGTTAAAAGCAACCTTAGGGGTAGTGATCATTTTCCTATCTCATCATTATCGGATGCCAGCCTCAAATGTCTCGCAGATTTAATTATAAATTCAAATTAAATAAAAAACAATGGAAACTGCTCTCTCGTTACCTTGAGCATTTTTTTGAGGATCCTGTAGAAGAGGATTACCAGCAGGATCCGAAATCAGAATACGATACGTTTGTTCAAATGATTTATAACTATATAGCTGCTGCTACCGATCAATCGGTACAATCTTTAACAGCCTCAAGATTCAAAACTTTGACCCGGAAATCCTCTCCTGCTTTATGGTGGAATGAGACTTGCGATGAGGCGATCGGGAATCGTAACGCAGCCCTGTTCTTGTATAAAATGTCGCTCAATGCGGACAATTTGGAGTCATACAAAGAGGCGGTTTCTAAGTGTAGACGTGTCCTCCGAAGGGAAAAAAAGAAAGAGATGGCAGTCACTCTGCAACTCGTTCAACGTTAAGACTTCCTCCGCGGAGGAGAGTGATTAGGTCTTTCAAAAAAAGGGAAAATGTTTCCTTCAACCCAATAGACTCAGACAAATACAATTACCTCTGCAATAAGGATATTGAAAATCTCTGCCCACCCTTCTGTCCAGTTTTTAGAAAAATAGATATGGAAACTGCAAGGTTGCAGGATTGCTGGAGAGAAAACATCCAACTTTGGATGGACCAACCGTTGCAATTGGATGAACTTCAATGGGCGATTAAGTCATCCAAGACAGGTTTGCGCCTGGATTGGATGGAATAGATTACAGTATTATACAATTGCTCCCTGTTTCAGCGACCGAACAGTTACTTAGAATTTTTAACAGATTTCTCCGAGAAGGCCGATTTCCGGAAGTTTGGTTAAAGACCTTGATTATTTTATTTTCATCCCCAAGGCGGGTGGCAGTGATGTTCGCCCAATCTCCTTAACTTCTTGTCTTCTCAAACTTTTGGAAAAATGCATCTATGGTAGACTTAAATGGTATGTAGAATCGTCAACTATTATTCCGGACTTTCAATTCGGCTTTCGTAACTTTCGTTCCTGCCAGGATAACTTGACCATTCTTACTAGTCGAATACACGGGGGGATTTTTCTCCGGTCACGCTACTACCTGCGTCTTCCTGGATACAGTCGGCGCTTTTGACAACGTCAATCCTCAGATATTGTCCGATACTTTGCTTGAATTGGGAATACCGACTAACACTAGAGTCTTTATCGAGAATCTTATATTCAATCGCAAACTCCACTTTATTAGGGATGGAAGCCTAACAGAATCGCTGCTAACGTACAAAAGAACTCTACAAAGGTCGATCTTGAGTCCTATCCTGTTCAACCTATATCTGCATAACATTGGTTCTTTCGTGGAAAGCAAGGTCTCAATTCTTCAATAGGCGGATGATATTGTTATCTTTCACTCACACAAAGATCCTGCTGTTTTATATAAGCTCCTAAATACTTCCCTGAATTCTATTCGTCTGTACTTGAAAAGTAAGGGCCTGGAATTGTCTTCTTCTAAGACTCAGGGAATGGTTTTCTCTAACAAGAGACGTCTGTCTTTTCCCGACTTCCCGCTAACGATCGATGGGGAACTTGTCAAGATGGTCAACGTAGTAAGATTTCTTGGAGTCTTTCTGAATATTCAATTAAGAGGTGGCGCCCAGCTCGAGTATCTTCTGAGAAAGGGTAAAGTAATTATCTGTATTATTTCTTTACTTGCGGGCACATGATGGGGCTCTCACCCCCAGCTCTTACTAAATTTATATAAAGCTCTTTTCAGAGGTGCAATCGAGTACGGATGTCATCTCTTCTCCTTCGAAAAAAGAGGAAGCCTGTTTCTATCTCTTCAGAGATTACAATTCGCTGCAATCAGAAAAGCCATGGGTTATCGAAGTTCCACACCCATCAACGTAATGCTATATGAAGCCAAGGAAGTCCCTCTTAAAATCCGCTTCGACTTTTTGACTTCCAAATATGTTTATAAACAACTGTCGTTTAATAATGGTTTTGTCATTGATAGCTTGAATTTTCTAAAGAACAGCTGCATTTCTAGAGATAAAAGAGTAAAAGCAATGAAAGATAGCCCGATTTTTAAAACGTTCATAAGTCAGGATTATGCCTCTAGGATTATCCACGCCTCTACATTTCTGCCCATATTTAATTTTCCATATTTTACCATGTCTCTTCAACTTGAGTATCTTTCTGTGGATTTCCCTATTCCGGACAAGGTCCCTGTTGCTTGGGTTAATTCTATGTTTAATAGTTATGTCGAGACACATGTAGGAAACGCCGTTACTTTTTACACCGACAGTTCAAAAACCGTGGAATCCCAGGCAGTTGGTTCGATTGTTTACTCCCCGGATGTAGACATATGTTTTAAGGATAAACTCCCCCCAAAGACTTCTGTCTTTTCAGCTGAGGTTTGGGCTTTATATCGAGCCCTCTTATGGATCATCCATTCTTCGTATCCATCTGCCGCAATTTTCTCAGACTCACGCAGTGTTGGATGCAATCATATCATCTAATGGTCTTCATAAAAATTATCTCATTGCATATATAAGAGCTAAGTTAACTATAGCCTCAGAGCGTGGGTTGCAGATTAAACTTCTCTGGGTTCCAGCCCACGTTGGAATTGCGGGAAATGAAGCGGCGGATTTGGCAGCAAAGGAGGCTGCCAGAGTAGGTCATAGACCCGACTTTAAAGTTCCCTTTCCGGATTTTTTCTCGGAGTCCCGCAAACAAATGGTTAATCGTTTCCAGGAATATATTGACGAATCCTCTCAGGCTAAAGGAATTCAATTCTTTGAATTTTATCGGACAGAAAAGACAAAACCTTGGTATTACGAGCTCCCTATTAGCAGGAAAACAGTCGTATTGATAAATCGGATTCCAACCATTATAACTTGAATTATAGCTTATTTAGAAAAAATATAGTTGATTCGCCCGCTTGCCCTTGTGGTAATGCTTAACAAGATATTAATCACACTATTTTCAGATGTAAATTGCACTCCGATAAAGCCCATCATTTAATTTCTTATATAGTAAATAAGTATAGCCAGCGTCTTTTCAACCTATTCCTGTATTTAAAAGAACCCTCTCTTAAACTATGCAAACTCATTACTGCTTTTTTCCTGTTTATTGAATCCCTGGTTTAAGTTTCTCTCTCTTTGTTTTCTGCCTCTCCCGCCAACGTGCGGTAATTAATTGCGGAGTACTACCTGACTACTCCATTATTCGCCAACCAGGCACAATCCCACCTGGCGTACATACATGGCCGTATCGTGACCAAGGATTCGGGTACCAAATTAACAGAAGAAGAAGAAGAAGAAGATGCACAGAGAGGTTAAAATTAAAGTAAATAATACCATCCATAACCTTCTTGTTAACCTTATTGAATTTGAGATGATTGTAAGGAAGGATCATATAAATAAAGAAATTTATAAGTGAAATATAGCAAGAGTGCTTTATATTGCAGGAGTGCTGTATGCGGATTCCAGCACGTTAAACAATATGGATTCTAACATCATATTAGCCATTATTGGCATAATACAGAAGCGGAGGAAGAGGAAATTATTCTTTCGACATCGCAAATTTGGAGAACGGAATCTTCTTCTTCTTCTTTTTTTCTCGACAATACCACCGTGTCACGTGTAGGTTTATACGAAAAATTGGCTTCAGCGTAACGACAATAGCGTAAACTGCGTAAAATAACTAAACGGAAATTGATACTTAAAGGAGACGATGTGATTGGTCGGCGCAAATTACGTTTACGCAAGTTACGCTGCTTACGCCGCATGTGAAGGCACCTTTATGTCTCCTTATCCTATTTTATGCCCTAACCCTAGTAGAAGGAGAAGTAAGTCGAAAAGGTTGTTTTTATTATATTGTAAAGAACATCCTAAAGTAAGTTTTAAAATTACTTGTAAAAACATGTTTTTGAGCCTATCTGATTTAAACTTCTAATACAATGTAAACATTATTGAAACATTATTGAAAATGATAAAGAGAAATTACGATAAGTCTCACATATGGCATTTTAGGTTACTTTATATATAAGATATTCATCTAAAAATTTTGATAGAAGTCTTTGATATTAAAAAAAAAAAATGTTGATTTGTAAATCATAATATACTGAAGCTGCGTTCGTTTTGGACGTTCATGTGTTGAAAGCATCATTTTAACTTTTGTATTCATTATATCGAAGAAAGATAAATATTTTCAGCATGAGCGTCCAAAACTAACAGCCTGAATAGTCTTAACATATTATTTTCTTTGAATTTTCATGTAAATATATATTTCAAAATGCGAAAGGAGAAAATATTTCTTTTTTTCTAAGAGTAAAATCTGATAGAAAAAATAAAGAAAATACATGAAAAAATGTATTAAATCTACGATTTATATAATGAACATATCAATTTAATATTACAGAATGCTTTGAATTATTATGTCATATTATATATCATTTTTATTTATAATATAAATTGTATCCTAACAAAAATTAAATTAAGATTTTTGAAAGTTAAAAAAATAAAATACAAAGGAGGAGCATTGAGAATTAATATGATTCTTATTAGTGCATGTTATAATTAATATATTTAAACAAAGTTTATAATAAATTCGAACATTTAGACTTAATTTCGAGCCATCTTCAGTGATATAAGATGTTATAAAAATACATGACGAATAATTTTTCATTTTTTACATTCTCTAAGGCATATTAATATCTTATATTGCTGAAAATAGCTCGAAATTGTACCAAGAACTATATTGACTTTTAATGCCCTTTCTATATATTTCATTTTTATATTTTATTTTAAACTCAGAAAATTTAAATTCTGATTATCCAAACAGTAAAAATATTTTATGTTTTGTCGATTAAGTATATATAATAGTATAAAATAATTTTTTAATTATAATATAGTACATTGTAATTTATTCAGGTAATTGTGAAGAATAATTAAAAAAGAGTAATAATGATGTGGTCCGACAAGTATAAACTCATTACCAGAAATCTAGCAGAATGGCTGGGAGATGAAAAACTTAAGAATATTTTGAAGGAACGTGATCTAAAGTTGTATTGGGGTACAGCTACAACAGGAAAACCTCATATTGGCTACTTCGTTCCTATGTCCAAAATAGCTGATTTCTTACGGGCCAGAACTGAAGTCACAATCCTCTTCGCAGATCTTCATGCATATTTAGATAATATGAAAGCACCCTGGGAGCTTCTAGAGCTTCGTACTCAATATTATGAAGCTGTGATCAAAGTGATGTTGAAATCAATTGATGTGCCATTAGATAAATTAAAATTTATCAAAGGCACAGATTACCAGTTGTCCAAGTAAGAATTAAATGATTTCCTTTTATACTTAACATCATGCATTACATTTTTTTATACTTATATGCTATTATATGCTATTATACTTATATGCTTTATTAACATGATATTGCAATGAACTAAAATAATTTTTTTTTTAGGGAATATACATTAGATGTATATCGTCTGACTTCGTTAGTGACAGAACATGATGCTAAAAAAGCAGGTGCCGAAGTTGTTAAACAAGTGTCTAATCCATTACTATCAGGTCTTCTCTATCCGAGCTTACAAGCGCTTGACGAGCACCATTTAAAAGTGGATGCGCAATTTGGTGGTGTTGATCAGAGAAAAATCTTCACTTTCTCAGAAAAATATCTACCAATGCTGGGTTATGAAAAACGTATTCATCTGATGAATCCAATGAGTCAGTATTAGAAGAGGAATTGAATTCTTTGCATGTATCATGCTCAAACATGATTATTCATAACCTTTTCACCTTCTGTTCAGTTCCTGGCTTGGCAGGTGCTAAAATGTCTTCATCTGAAGAGGATTCCAAGATTGATCTATTGGACAATCCTACAACAATAAAGAAAAAACTAAAGAAAGCGTTTTGTGAGCCTGGAAATATCATAGATAATGGAATTTTAGCATTCTCCAAATATGTTATATTTCCATTATTCAAAGATACTGAAGTTTTCAATATATCAAGAACTGCGGAATTTGGTATGTGATTTACTCTATAAAGGCAAATTTACAAAATAGATATCTTTTAATACATTTTATTGTATCTTCGTGCTTTTAGGTGGTGATATATCTTTCTCTAAATATGAGGATTTAGAAGTTGCCTTTGCAAATCAAGAAATACATCCTGGTGATTTGAAAAATGCTGTAGAAGTGTACATCAACAGACTCCTCGATCCAATAAGAAAAGAATTCGAAGCAAACTCAGAACTGAAATTACTTGCGAACAAAGCATATCCCCCTCCACAAAAACAAAGTAACTTATGTTTGTATATTTAACATTTGTATATTTAACGAAATCATTTATTTGTTGCCATTAAGAAATATATGAGAGTATCTTGTACTGTAACTGCAATTCTTGATATTACTTAGAAGCTGCAGAGGCGGAAATTACTCCCGCAAGGCTAGATATCCGAGTAGGCAAAATAGTCGAAGTGAAAAAGCATCCTGATGCGGACTCTCTGTACATCGAGAAAATAGATTTAGGTGAATCAAATGGACCACGTACCATAGTCAGTGGCTTAGTTAATTTTATACCTTTAAATGAAATGGAAAATAGGATGGTGATAGTTCTTGCCAATCTGAAACCAGCAAATCTCAGAGGAGTCTCATCACATGGAATGGTTCTCTGTGGTTCAGTGTAAGTATTTTATTATCCAAAAGCTCAGCGTTACGTGTCATGTATGTACTGTTAACATATCGCTCCTTCCAATGTCTTGTCATGCATAGTGAAAATAGACGCTGGGCTATCTCTTTTCGCCGAAAAGCATAGATACACGCTACAGATTTGCAAATCTTTATTAATAACTTCATTTATTGTTGTAATCACAAAATAATAAATTTCTCTACTTAATTTAATCTGCTTTACCTATTTATACAGTGACATGCTTATTATTAAATAAAAATGCATGCAGGGAAACAAAATAAAACATGATGAATTTTTATATTAAAAAATATTGTTTCCAGAAAAAATGTTTCAAACAAAAGTTGTGTGGCTTGAGGGAGAAAAATAATTTGTAATTTAATTATACCCTAGCAATAAACAATAACGTTTATCAGTTAAAACATTTTTATTTTATGTATTCATCGTACTTAAAAATGCCAGAATTGCTGAAAATTAAAAGAATTGATCTGTTCTATCATAGTAAATGAATAAAAATTTCTTAAGAAAGAAAAGATACCTTTAAGGCTTGAAGTTTGAACTTTAACATACTGTGATTTTTTAACTTGTTTTTTTATTCTATTCTTTAAAATTTTTTTACAATTTTTTTTTACAAAGTTACATAATTATGAAGTAAACCTTACATTTTTCTCAAAAATGATATTTGTCACCAGCTTTGGCGTTATCTACTTTACACTACGTGGAAGTTGACGGACGGATTTTACAGCAAAGTTGTATTAAAAATGTTATATGGTCAGACCAAGCTTCATCATTGTCGTGTTGTAAAAAAAAAAATAATTGAAATCTGCAAGTCATTTGAAAAAAAGAGATTTCAAGCTTTAAAACGCTGTTTTAATTTTGTGTCTACAATTGTTTCGCCAAATTTCAACGGTTTAAAAATAGCCCAATTTTTTAGCATATGAAAAGTGTTCCTTATTATTAGAAACCTTCATAAAAGAAATCTTTTAGGTCCTTTTGTCTTCATTTACTTCAGTAAAAAATAAGTGCGGTCAAAATATATAAATAAAAATAAATATTGATAATGACTATGATAAAATTCAGTCACAATAAATAATATATTTTATTTTTTTAATTTATATTTTATAGTGAAGAACCAATTAGGCAAGTGGAGCCTTTAAAGCCTCCCATAGACAGCATGCCTGGCGATAAAATTGTTATCGAGGGATACGAGGACGGAGTTGCGGATGATGTGTTAAATCCAAAAAAAAAAGTATGGGAGAAGCTGCAGGTACATCTGAAAATCACTTAATTCATTAACTAACTTCAAACGTCAATATTCTTCTAATATTAAAAAATTCAAGATTCGTTGTAATAAGATAATATATTATTAGGTGGATTTTATGGTGAATGGAGACGGCATAGCTTCTTGGTGCGGAAATCCACTGCTTTCTTCGATGGGTGGAAAGATAACATGTGACACACTAAAAAACGTTCAGATTAAATAATATATTATCTGACATTTATTATGTTGGCTTTGATTAATAAGAAATATCTCACTTTTATTTTGTGAGATATCTTGTCTTTTTTCAATATTTTCTTAATACTTAATAATATATGTAATACGTTATGCAGGTATTACATATAGTAAAAAAGCTGCGCAACGACACTGACAACTGTTAAGAGGTATGGAATATGGTCCTGATCAATGAAATTTGATCAAACTGACAAATGTATAAAAGAATAAGGTAATTAGTTTGTCTCTCTCACTTTGAAAATCGATAAAATTGGACTTATTTGATTTTTACTTAAAACGAACGAATCTATTAGTAAAAAGCGTCGCTCTCGCCTGCAAAGCGAGATATTAATCGCTAAAGTTGACGTGTTTTGGGATTAGGAAATCTGTCAAACCGACGCAATATGTAGAAATTTGAGGGGAAGAAGTCCCACCCCTTGCATTCCGCTCACGTTATTCAATCTAACTTCCAACTTAAATTTTGCGCGCTATCTGTCACGACACATGCTCAAGGCGCATGTTCACATTGCAACATTGGGCGCGTTCAGCGGACACAACGGTTGTATGTATGTATGTATGTCATAGATATATAGATAGAGCTTTATCTAACTTTTCTCTGCGCCAAGATAAGTGGGGTAAAGGGAGTACTTTTCCCCCCTTGCGCATGCGCAATTGACTTCTTCGACATCTTGTTACGCATGGATACCATCTCAGGGTGCGTTCCGAGTTACGCATGAGACGCACAGATTGCATAGAAAATCGTTCCGATATAACTAATGCGCGCATTGATAGCGCTTTGGAAGCGCTGAGAATTCCCTAGATTGTACTAACCGTANTAAATTCTTAGCTCTCTTCCCAGCGCATTGACTGCTTCTCCTTTGACTTGAGGCAGCTAATGCGTCTGATGCGTTTAGGCAATCTATGCGTTTCATGCGCAATTCGGAACACCAAACGACAGAACGGAAAAGATCGGGACATTCCATGATGGAACAGTTACATGAATTTCCAGTGTTAATTGAAGAAACTAATGAAGTTTTAACTTTATTTTTAAGTAAAGATGACATGGAGAAAGCAAGCCAAGGTTATATTAATATATTATTATATCTTAATTTATTTAATGTATAGGTTAGGTGTTAGTTGTGTTGTTTTATTTCAATAATTATTATTGTTTTTTATAGATCCAGTAT
>JAJVSH010000325.1:37993-83637 GCA_021460005.1 Tetramorium alpestre | reverse complement strand
TATACGGAGTGCGATTCGTAACAAAATAATATTTCGGAACGCGGCGCGCAGTGTGTCTCGCGGACACAAGTCGTGTCGATGACACGCGGCGGTCGATCGGCGGTAGTGCCTCGGCGGGGAACGGACAGAGCTAGTGCTACTCGGGGGCTCCCGAGGAAGAGGCTAGCGGTACTCCAGTGACACCCGGATACGCACGGTGACTCCCGTGCACGGTACGGACGGGCCGGTAACACCCAGTTCGGGACGGACAGAGCTAGTGCTACTCGGGGGCTCCCGAGGAAGAGGCTAGCGGTACTCCGATGACACCCGGATGCGCACGGTGACTCCCGTGCACGGTACGGACGGANCGGTAACACCTAGAGTACCTCAAGTAAGAGTATGGCCAATGCGCCGCCATTTATAGGGAACCTATATAAGAATTAAGCACTCTTTTATTGCACTCTATTACATTTTTAAGCACTCGTAACTCTCTCTATTTCCTTCTCTTTTCTTCTCTATTTTCTTTCCTTTTCCCTCTTATGGTTCCCTATTACAAATGGCGGACCAATCAAAACGCAACTAACACTGGCCATACTCTTACTTGAGATACTCTAGTAACATCCGGTTCAGGACGACCTCTGGTGACACCCGGAGAAGAGGAGGCCTACGCACCGGTCGTACCCGGCTGCAAAAGGTCGAGCCCGTATGCTGCGTAGCGATGCGGTCAGGAGCACCTGACCGCGCGGAATGGTATTGAGTCCTCGCGGCGGCCCGCTTTTATACCCGGCGCGCGCCGGCAGGTGTCGGCGTAGTGGGGATAACGCGTAGGCATGGCACGCGTTACCGCTATCGTGTGGCGCCGAAGCGCCGTGCGTGAGCGGATGGTCGGCCCGTGACGATGCACAGGCATATCGTCACAAATTAATTAAGTTTATGAATTTTGTAGTAATTGTTAATCGTTTTTTATAGGCGCAAAGCAGCCTTATATCGGCGCACAGCAGCCAATATTATAATATCAATGTGCAATATTCATAGTCTGATCTTATCTTTAAAATCTTTTAAAGTTCATCTTCAAATACTCCGTAATCAATGAAAAATGATCTGATAAGATGAAACTGTGACTATTGACCAAAGAGTAAAAATTACAAACTTATCTTTTCCTCTGTTGATTCGATGAATATGCTTCTCTTCAGTGTATCACTTGTGTTTTAAATGATAAAATCCATAGTCGCAACAGGAGCAAATGACCTCATTTTTAATGAACTTGCGAATATGAATATGTATTAAAATAAATGTATTAATGATTTATTTTATAAAAGATTTGTATGACACGTTGATGACAAATTAAATTCAAGAATGAAAGTAAAATTAGTTTCTAATTTATAAAGTTCCATAATAAAATGAATGCTTTAATACATTGAGCTTAATGAAAATTTATAAATTACAAACTAAATTTACATCCATGCTTAAACCAAACCATCGACATGTCATATAACTCTCATACATATATAAAATCATATATAAAATAAATCTTTAGTACATTAAATTTAATAAAATTAATTAAGTTTACGAATTTTGTAGTATTATAAAGTTTGATTAAAGTAAATGTATTAATAAATTAATTAATGATTTATTTTATAAAAGATTTGTATGACACATTGATGACAAATTAAGTTTACGATTGTATATAAATTTAGTTTCCAATTTATAAAGTTCCATAATAAAATAAATCTCTAATACATTGAGTTTAATGAAACTTTATAAATTGCAAACTAAATTTATATACACACTTAAATTAAATATGTCATCAACAGATCATATAACATTCATATAAAATAAATTTTTAGTATATAGAATTCAATCCTTGAAATATATAATAAATATTAATATTTAATTTAATAATCACATTCGAAAAGACGTCACGTAATGGCACATCACGTCGGACAACGGCCACGTGCAATATATCTTGATCTTCTTGAACGTATACGCACATACATACATTAACCTACGCAGTTAATGTCTTGATGACACATTGGATTATGAGTCGGTTTGCGTTATATCTGTCAGTGCAGAAGCCGCGTAACAGTGGCGCGCTCTTACGTTGAAAAAGCGAACCTGGACATTTTCCCAATGACCAATTCTAGCCGGGGCGACGATGACGACGACGTTTATTAAATGAAAATTGCCTATTTTAGACTTTTTTAAATTTTACATCGCGATATCTCCGCTCGTAGTTCACGTAGAATAAAAATAAAAACACTTTTCTGATATAAATCGATCCCAAGCGTACTTTCGATTAAGCGTACTTAGATTTCGATCGGTTCAGTCGTTAATGAGATTCGATAATCGAAGGATTTCTCAATACGTCTCGCATAATAGAGGCACGGCCATGTCCCGGCGCCCCACTGTGCGTAACTTGGCGCGCGAGACACTACAGTGCCTTTTGATATTATAATTACTTAGCATAAGACACTACCTTGTCTCTTGATTACATTGACAATTTAGTTATTAAATCAATTTATTTAATGTTAATGTTACGCAGTGTTATTAGTGATATTATATTAAAAGCAGATAAAATTCAAATTCAGATATGAACTTACATATTAAGTGACTTTCTTCTCTGAAAGTGTAAAGATTCAATATGTTCATATAGTAAGTTTAATATAGTAAATTTCATATAGTAAGTTATATGTTCATATAGTATCAACATTATACTATATAAACATATTAATCTTATTGAATCTCTACACTTTTAAAGAAGAAAGTCACTTAATGTGTAAGTTTATTTTTATGACATAAAATCCAATTTGCTTTAAGATAAAACTTTTCTTCTTTTATGCGTCATCTAATACTGCGTAACATTAACATTAAATAAATTGATTTCATAATCCATACGGCACAAAACTTGCAGTTACATTGCTGCAACAATATTGCTGCAAGATTGCAATCTTGTTGCAACATTGCTACAATGTAACTACAAGTTTCGTGCTTTATAGGAGCTAAATTGCCTAAGTAATCAAGAGGCATGGTAGTGTCTCATATTATTAAATAATAACAGATTAAAAAAGTGATAATTTTGTAACTTTTATCTTAAAAGGTGTATTTCTTAAGTGAAATGAAAAGAATGAATGCGCGATACAAAAATCTCTATTTGATTTAAAGAACTGAATATTAAGAGTATCTTCTTAAATGAAGTATTATACAAAAGTTGATATAATTAAAGCGTCGTGAACAGAAAAAGGCTTATGCTTAATAGCGTGCAACTTACTACAGAGATACAGTCTAGACGAAGGGACAACGCAAGTCAAAAACGAAACGAACTGAAACTTAATCATATTACACATGCGCATAATAATCTAGTATTATCATTTGATCGCGTTATTGGGATCTGTTGTTGCCTTCCAACACTTCCCCTCAACAACAACTCCTTTTAGCCGTCTAAACCACCTTGCTGTCTCAAAATTTTTAATTTTATTCGCTCAAGTGGTTTGGTTAGTATATCTGCTGTCATTAATTCAGTTGGCCAATACTTATAACTAGTAATACCTGAAACACTTAAATCTTTTACATAGTTATACTTAATACTAATATGTTTTGTTCTCTTACTACATTTATCCGTATTTATTAATTTAATACAACTTTGGTTGTCCTCGTATATTACAGTCGGTTGTACTTGCTCCTCGTTGAAGTCCTTTAACAAATTTCGTAATCATACTGCTTCTTGGCATGCTTCTGTAAGAGCGATATACTCTGCCTCAGTTGAGGCTACACACGACTGTTTTCTACAAGTCCAGCTGATTATGCTTCCATTAAACTTAAATAAGTATCTGCTGTTAGATTTCCTGTCTTCTACATCTTGTGCCCAATCTGCGTCTGAATAGCCATGTAATATGTCCTTTTCCTTCTCCTCTACAGCTCCTAACTTTAATTTCAAATCTTTAGTACCTTTTAAATACCGAATTACCCTTTTAGCCTCTAACCAATCTAATTCCGTAGGACAATTCATTTTTCTACTGAGTATTGACACGCTTGCAGCTATATCTATACGAATATTTGTAGCTATATATATTAAGGCTCCAATTAAACTTTAATAATTTTTCTTTTCAATACTATTTGTATTATCTTTTACTTTTCTGTATCCTGTATCAAGTGGTATTTTAGATTCCTTTGCATCTTTCATTTTATAAGTCTTTAGCAACTTCTCAATGTAACCTGTTTGGCAAATACTATAAAAATCGTTTTCATCTTTTGTAACCTTAATACCTAAGTAATAACTAATATCGCCGAGATCTACTAAATCGAAATAATTACACAATTTCTTATATAAATTAAATGCATACTTTACATTATTGCTTGCAACTATAATATCATCTACATAGAGGATTACATAAATTTTTTCAGTCTTGCTTTCTTTTGTATATAAACATAAATCTACTGTACTTTGCTTACACCCTTCCTTTATTAAAATATCTCTTAACCTGTTATTCCATACTCTAGCTGCTTGTTTTAGACCATAAATTTTATTAAGTTTACATACCATGTCTTCTTTACTTTCTACCTTAAAATCTTTGGGCTGCGCCATATAAATTGTTTCCTCTAAGACTCCATTTAGAAATGCATTCTTCACGTCATAGTACCTGACTGCTAGTCCGTATTTTCCTGCTATCGCTAACAAAGTTCTGAACGTCGTTTGCCTTGCTACTGGTGCGAATACCTCCTCGTAATCCACACCGTATTCCTGTGCATAGCCCTGAGCGACCAATCTTGCTTTGTATCTTATAACATGTCCTTGAGCATCTGTCTTCGCCTTGTAAACTCATCTGCATACGATAATGTTTTTGTTCACGGGTTTGTCCACTAATGTCCATGTGCCAGCATTCATGAGAGAATCGTACTCGTCGTTCATGCCCTTGATCCATTTAACGCTGTTAGGTGAAGATAATGCTTCCTCATATGTATTAGGTTCATTCACTTCTTCGATTTCTGTATATTGTGCCAAATTACAATATCGACTTGGTGGAACACCCTTATTTTGCCTTGATGATTGCCGTAACTGTTGATCTTCATTGTCTTCTTTCTCGCTTTCCTCTTCTACGGTTTTTTTCTTCTTGACTGTTGTCTTTTTCTTTATATGTAGTTTTCTTCTTTTCAACATTCCATATAATTTCCTCGTCATTCTGTGATTTTTCTTTCCGAGTAATCACCTCATTCGACTTGTTGCTTTCATCAAAGAAAATTACGTCTCTGCTTAGAATGACTTTGTCTGTGCTTGTATCTAACAAATGATATCACCTTTGCATTTTCTGCATAGCCAACAAATACAAGCTCCTTTGCTTTCTCGTCTAACTTTCTTCTTAATTCCTTCGGAACGTGTGTACTTTTGAACCAAATACGTGTATGTTCTGTAACGATGGCTTCTTTTTATACTATCTCTCAAATGGTGTCGTATCAGTCGTCTTCGTATATAGCCTATTTTGTATATAATTTGCTGTACATACTGCTTCTCCTCAATATTTATTAGGTAAATTTGCATCAAATAGCATGCACCTTGCAAATAGATATCTTCATAAGATATCTATTTTTTTCTCTCTGCGGTACCGTTCTGTTTTGGTGCATATCCAACGGTTTTGCATTTCGATTCCTTCCTTCCGTAAAAAGTCCTTTAATTCGACTCGTTGCTCCTGAATCGATGTATCATCATGTACGTTCACTGCAGCCATCTCCCGCGCTGAAACAGATATGTGTAGTATCTTCGTCGACTGCTTGATTCGCCTTCTCCTTTTCTTTAGATGCTTTCCACTTTTTGTAGTTTCTACAATCCTTCTTTAAATGGCCTGTTTTACTGCAAAAGAAACAAGTGATATCTTTTGCATCTTTCTTCTGTGATGGAACTTTTGCAAATCTTTTCGACGTTTACCTTAAGTGCTTTACTATCTCGTTCATCCATATAATCTCTAGCATTTTTGCGTCTTCTATCCTCGTCTAAAAGTTTACCTTTTACAAGTTCTATAGTCAACTCATCTTCCGATCTCGTTTCCAATGCTGTTATTAATGTATTATAGGATTCTGGGAGACTATATAATAATAAAGCTATAATCATTTTATCTTTCAACGCTTCTCCAAGTGCAGCTAACTGATCTACTGCGTTGAGCATAGAATTCAAGTGACTTTCCATATCGCCATTCTCAGAAAGTTTAATGCTACAAATTTTCTTGAACAGAAATATCTGGTTTGTAAGGGAAGCCTTCTGATGGTAGTTCTGCAGTGCTGTTCATGCTTTTTTAACTACTTGTATCTCTAACATGCCTTAACTGATCATCTTCCACGAGTAGGCCTATTATAGCACTCGCCTGTCTATTCGCCTTTAGCCAATCCTCGTCCGGTTGCGCCGGTCTAACCTTATTAATTGTGTGCCATATATCTTTCTTTATCAGCAGTAATTCTACCTTATATTTCCATACTTGGAAATTTTTCAACTTTGTAATAGTAAATCGTGTATCTGCCATTATCTTATGCCACGTAACCTGGGCCCATAACCTCTTAAAAAGTGTGTTTCTTAAGTGAAATGAAAAGAATGAATGCGCGATACAAAAATCTCTATTTGATTTAAAGAACTGAATATTAAGAGTATCTTCTTAAATGAAGTACTATACAAAAGTTGATATAATTAAAGCGTCGTGAACAGAAAAAGGCTTATGTTTAATAGCGTGCAACTTACTACAGAGATACAGTCTAGAAGAAGGGACAACGCAAGTCAAAAACGAAACGAACTGAAACTTAATATTACACATGCGCATAATTATCTAGTAATATCATTTGACCGCGTTATTCGGATCTGTTATTGCCTTCCAACACTTTATTATAACATTTTAACCTTTATCATAACATTTTAACATTTTAACTGTAATATTGTATTATTGGACGATGTCCTCCTCGTCCTCCACGTCCTCTGTTACCTCGGGCGCCATACTCCCACCCGGCATGTTCTCGACGCGCTCGCCCAGCTCGTTTCCAACGTTTTGCTATAAATAATAAATAAAATTAAAGTTAATAATATTGTAGAAAATTACACCTCAAAAAAAAAAAATTACTACAAAATGTGTGAAATCCTAACAAAAAGTGCGCTCCAACTATAAAAATGGATAGTCTCATAAACTAAAAGACCTATTTCTTCACTAGTACAATTTGGCCAGTATTCACAGTATTCATAGTCTAATCTTATATACAAAAAAAGGACAAGAAATTTATTTTTCCTACAAAAAATGTGATATCAAGAAAATGCGCTCCAACTATAAAAATGGATAAACTAAAACACCTATTTATTCACTAGTACGATTTGACCAGTGTTCATAGTCTGATCTTATATATAAAATTATTTTGAGTTTATCTTCAGATACTAATTATTTCTTACTTACTAATTATTTTATTGATTACGAAGCATTTGAAGATGAACTCAAAATAATTTTAAAGATAAGATCAGACTATGAATACCGTCTATTGATATTAAAATATTGACTGCTGTGCGCCGATATAAGGCTGTTATGTGCCGATAGAAGGCTGCTGTGCGCTTACAAAAAACGGTTGTTGTGCGGCCATATAAATAAGAAATATAGGAGATAATATAAAGCAAACAAATAAGTATTTTAATACAAATAATTATTTTAATACAAATATTTTAATATATTTTTACATATATTATCGCACGCATAACATATAAATATTTAAATACTACATAAATATTTTATCGCACGCACGCACGCAGTGAGAGAAAGAAAAAGAGAGACTTAGGCAATTAAGATATTTATTTATGAAAAATAAATATTTTAACATAATTATTTGAATACAAATAAATATTTAAATATAAATAAATTTTTTTTTAAATACTTGGCGCCGCCAAACCGAATAAATATCTTAATTGCTTTAGTTTTTTCTTTCTCCTGCGATTGTATTATAAAATAAGGATTAGATTAAGAATTAGATTAAGTATATATCTAAAATTATGTTATCATTGTTAATAAATTAATATGTAATTTAGTTTATAAAAAATAATTGTTGTAATTTAGTTTATAAATAATAATTGTTAATATACTAAAGCAATTAAGATATTTATTCGGTTTGGCGGCGCCAAGTATTTTAAAAAAAAACAACCGTTTTTTGTAAGCGTACAGCAGCCTTCTATCGGCGCATAACAGCCTTATATCAGCGCACAGCAGCCAATATTTTAATATCAATAGGCGGTATTCAGTCTGATCTTATCTTTAAAATTATTTTGAGTTCATCTTCAAATGGTTCGTAATCAATGAAAAATTAGTATCTGAAGATACTAATTATTTCATTGATTACGAAGCATTTGAAGATAAACTCAAAACAATTTTATATATAAGATCAGACTATGAACACTGGTTAAATCATATTAGTGAAGAAATAGGTGTTTTAGTTTATCCATTTTTATAGTTGGAAAGCACTTTCTTGATATCAGTTTTTGTAGGAAAAATAAATTTCTTGTCCTTTTTCTGTATATAAGATTAGACTATGAATACTGTGAATATTGGCCAAATTGTACTAGTAAAGAAATAGGTGTTTTAGTTTATGTAACTCTCCATTTTATATAGTTGGAGCGCATTTTTTGTTAGAATTTGACACATTTTGTAGTAATTATTATTTTTTTAGGCGTAATTTTGTACAAGAATTGTTTTTTTAGGCATTTTCTGAGCGCGTATACTTGGCGCATTTTTGTACCTTTTTTTGAAAAGGTAATTTTTTGTGATTTCATACATTTTGTAGTATACAACTTGACTCCAATGTAACAAACAGGAATGTGTGTACTCAAAAGATTAATTAGCATGTTATATTAGTTCATTTCCATTTCACAAGTTCCATTAATTCAAATATATTAATGATTTATGTGATTAAACTAAATTTGTTATCGATATGTCATATAACTCTTATATAAAGTATATCTTTATAAATCTTAGTGCATTCAGTTTAATGAAACTCTATAAGTCATATCATACAAATCTCTTATAATTTAAAATTTATAATCAGATACAAACTGTTAAGCATATAATTCAAAAGTATTAATGATTTATTTTATAAGAGTTTGTATGACATCCTGATGACAAATTGAATTCAGGTATGTATGTAAATTTAGTTTCCAATTTATAAAGTTAAATCTCTACTACACTGAGCTTAATGAAACTTTATAATAAAATAAATCACAAACTTATCTTTCCCTCCGTTGATTCGGTGAATATGCTTCTCTCAGTTCCTTCCTACATCACTGGATATATCTTAGATCTTAGAATAACCTTTTATTGCACTATACCACTTGTGCTTTAAATTGCAACAGAAACAATTAAGGCAATGATCTCACATTTAATAAACCTGCGAATATAAACATGCATTAATATCATCAGATACAAATTGCTATAGATATGTATCTATAGATTAATTAACATGTCATATAATAAGTTTAATTAAATCGAAAGTATTAATAATTTATTTTATTAAAGATTTGTATGACACGTTGATGACAAATTAATTCAAGAATGAAAGTAAAATTAGTTAGTAATTTATAAAATTCCATAATAAAATGAATGCTCTAATACATTGAGCTTAATGAAAATTTATAAATTACAAACTAAATTTACATCCACGCTTAAACCAAATCTGTTATCGATATGTCATATAATTCTTATATAAAATAAATCTTTAATACATTGAATTTCATAATAAAATATCTCTATTTAGCTTTATGAAACATACATACATTTAGCTTAATGAAACTTTAAATTGCAAACTAAATTTATATACACACTTAAACTAAATATGTCATCAACAGATCATATAATCTCATAAACTCCATAAAAAATCAACTCTATTAATTATTTATTTTATCTTATTTATTTTATAAGAAATGTTACGTCCAGACCCAGGAAATTAATTAGAAAAACGGAAGCGAAGGGAAAGGGCTCCATCGGAGAGGAGGAGGAAGGGTATGGAAGAACGTAACTAACGGCAATATTTAGATTTCGCCTGTTTTTTGCCGTTGCAAATAAAGGGATAGACAAGTCGGGCACATCTGTCAAGGCTCCGGCGTTGGGACAACGTCTCGGAAAGACGCCACGCTGGGAGCGATGTGCTCGTGGTCCTTATTTTGGGTCAGAGAATTTAATCTCTTTTACCCGGGGATAGGACCATGTGCGATTTTTAAATACGACGAGAATTTGTAAGCGAGGAGCGAAGTCAAGGAAGGTCAATTAAAGTGCATAAACAATTTAACAAATAACATTATTTATTCTTACTGAATAAGAAAGTTAAAAATCGATTAACATTCTGGATGAAAAACAGTCGGTTATCATTTTACATAAAAATAATCGATTGAAAAGATTTAAACATGAAATAGTCGGTTAATATTTAATATTAAAAATAGTCGGTTAGTATTCTGAGTTGGGAAGATTTTTACATAAAATAGTCGGTTAACATTCTAGATTTTTACAATAATAAATAACATAAAAACGTCTCGACAGAAAGTTAATTAGTAATCTAGAGTACAATGTGTTCTTGTATATTTTACAAAAATACATTTATATATGTGTTTGTGTGTTTATGAGTATGCATGTGGAAAAGGAAAGGAATATTTATAGAATTTCATGGAGAGTAACAGTAGAGAGAGGAAACAATTTGAAAAAATGGGAAACAGGGACTAAGAAGGGATCGGAATTAAAAGAAAGAAAAACAGGGATTATCTCCGTTGGGCTAGCTCGCGAGACCATCTCTCAAAGATCCTCGAGATTGACGCCATCGGGAGTTAATGCAAAGCGATAGGGGGGAAGAGGATCGGAGGATTGTGGGAAAGATAGGATAAAAGGAATTAATGAATTCTGGGATCGTTAAACGGCGAGGTCTAAGAGGAGGGAGAGGGACTTCGTCGAGGAGCTCTACCCTCAAGACGGAAGGAGCCAGAGAAACAGACCGGAGGAATTCGACGCTCGAGTCGGAGGGAGTGAGAGAAACGGACCGGAGGAACTCGACGCTCGAGTCGGAAGGAGTGGGAGAAACGGCCCTAAGAGTTTCGGCCGTGGAGAAAGAGGGGGAAGGAGAACGAAAGTAAGGAGGAGAGTAAGTGGGGGAAGGAGAGATACCGAAAGGAAAATAATTCTCGTGCTCAGAAATGTGATCGGAAAAGTTATCGCGATCCAATGACACAGGTGTTGACTCGACGGTTGAATCAGGCTCTCGAAATCTCAGGTCTGGTTCAGCTTCTCTCAAAACCTCGTTTATGTGATTGGAAACGGCTCGGTGGATTTGGCGACGAAGATGGCTCCGTTTATGCTTCGCGATCCTTCCAATAGACGAAATGGATACGCGGAGGCGGGACGATTGAACACTAGAATAGATGCCGAAATTATTTGCCAATTCGAAAAGTAACGATAGGAAGAATGGAGTTATCGAAACCGAGTCTAATATCGAAACTCAAAAGTAGCGTTTCAGGAAATGGCAATTCGAAATGGCAACGCGAAATAACTTGAGGTGACGCAGGTTTAAGAAATTTCAAAGACTTACTGTTGCTGAAGTTCTAGTTGATTAGACAAGACAGCACTGCTAGGTTTTTGGTGGCCCTCGTGGACGAGCAGAAAGTTGAAGTGCTGCGGCGAGTTGATGATCGAAACTTGCACAATGTTGCGGGCACGTTAACTTGCACTGAGCGCGGGATGCGTCAAGAGCCAGGCGAGAATAGAGACCAAGAGGGTAGAGATTGCGATTTTTATAGGAAGGAGTTGAGGGGTAGGTGTGTCTAGGCGTTGGATTTGAGTTTCCTAATTTGTTAACTTATTTTTCGACTCCTCCAATCTTAGTTGAAGAATCGGTTATTGGATTTGTTGGTATATTCTTATTGGTAGTTCGGTCGTAAAGCCCTTTTAGTTTTTTATAATCGACTAGATTGCGTTTTTCGGAAACAAAGGCAGTCTGGTCACAATCCTTTTCGTTTTTCGTGCTAACGAAAAAAAAGGGGCAAGGCCCCTTTTAACGAAAAGGCAGCCTGGTCATAGAAACTCTTTCGTTTTCCACACGCGAAGAACAAGGAGGCATTCTGACCCTTTCGCTTTCTGCGCTTTTCAAATATCTACAAACAAAAGCCATCCTGATTAATAAATTCTTTCGTTTCTTATATTTTATGAATTTCTGATATTTTCAACAAAAGGTAATTCGGTCATAGGATTCTTTCGTTTCAAGAAAAATTTTAAGAATGAAGGCAGTTTGATCGAGCCGTGCTTTTTTAAGAGTCTGAAAATGGTTTTCGAGCTATTCATATTCGTTTTCAAAAGACTGGCGACTATTGATGGCACACGTACGTTTTGTTAAAATAAAAAAAAAGAAAGAAAAAGAATGTGCCGATCGCCTATTGCCAGTCGCCCGTCTTAAAGTTTAAATAAAATAAAATAATGTTAAAAATAAGAAAAATAGTTTTTCCGTCCGAATGGGAGAAATCGTGGAGTCCGCTGGACGCAACATCCCCCGCCTTAGACAAATGTTAGGGATAGAAACACAACATTTGCAAGGATGCAGGTAGTAAAATGATTTCTCCCATTCGTTAACTTATTCGGTACGAATTTCTAATGTTGGTAAAGATACGCGTTTTAATTCTATTTGAAGGAGGAGGAAAGAAATTATTGTCTCCGAAATTCTATATTCTTTCGTCCTTCTCTATAGACATGTGACCTGAAAAGAAAAGGTTAATAGCTTGCACATGTTCTACTATTCTCTATTGGGTTTCAAGGAGGAAAGAAAAGGCGACTAAAATTCCTTCCTTTTTCTTCTTCCGTCCTTCTCGTTTGCGGAAATATTTGATTCATTCAGTGTTGGTTGCCGTCCTCCCGCTAATGTGTCTCGATTTTAGGCAAAAGGGTTTGAGAATTTCTGAAAGGAAAAAATTTGTACGCGTGACTGTCGCCGGGCTCGGAACATACTCTAACGTTTTCTTTTTTCATTATTATTTTTACTTATTAGGCCTATTCGGAGAAAGTTCCCGAATGTCCTTTTCTGTTTTATAAGATTCCTGCTTTAGGGATGTGTTTTAAGTTTCTTTCTTACACATTAGGTGTTGATTGTAGAGTAGTTTGATTAATGTGCTTTTCGGGTGGCATGGGATCCCAGTGGATTTGGTCGCCGTGGATGACGAAGGCACAATTAGGGTTGTTTTGCAGATGCTTTGCGTTGCGAAAGCGTAGGTTTTTAGGTAGGAGCTCCTCGAATAACCACGAGTTCTCGAGCAAGATATCTTGCTGACTTGTTACTAATTGTAAACAAATCTTGATCATGTCTATTGCAGTCACGAGGTAGTTATTCCGTGTGATGGTCGACAGTCATCAAGATTCAACTGGTCGACAGTCATCAAGATTCAACTGACGTTGAATATTTTTATCTTTAAATATTAGAGACAGTTATTAGGGAGAGAAAACGACAATTCTATGAATCGAGGCTTCGTCCATGAGATTTGTGATTGAGCCTCCTTGCATGAGAGTTGATTGTCCCATTACTTTTACTATTACTCCTCTCACCACGGTGTTAAGAACGGCGGGCCGTTCAGCAGGGAACATTATATGATCCCTTAATTCATCCAGAACGCTCTGTGTAAATACCGGTAGTGGCAAGCGCTCCGGGACTAACATATTTCCATGTAGGTTTAGTCAAAAGCTTCATAATGGTGGGTGACATCGCTTCCACTGGTTTCGGCAAAAATTTGTACCATGCGCCTTCCAGTTGATACATGGAAGGTGCTAATGCATTGCAGGTAATTTGTGTTCCTTGTCTTAACAGAATATGTGTTTGCGGTGTTAAGAAATAAGTTGTATTTTCGCGTGTTACTGGGAGTTGTTCGTAACACTTTGAGGTTTGAGCTATTTTTACTTCTACCGGGACGCATTTCACTATGTGAATTACTTCATCCGCTAGGAGAGCCATGTATCCTGGTCCTTTCATAAAATGATAAGCGAAGATATCAGGCGATCGTGCAGCTATTGCTAGAGCGTTCTGCAGGAGTCTGTACTCAAGGTTACATTGTTGTAATAATATATTTCTATATAATTGGTTTACTTGAGAGCGGACGTGTTTTTCTACATATACGAATTTGGAATTTACATATGTAAAAAGGTCGAAGCTAGAGATGCATCCATGATTTTGAAAAACTTTTACTTCGGGTTGATTTTCGAAGATTACTAGCTTAGGATGTTCGGTTCGAATAAGTTTATAGCCGCACGTTTGGTACTCGCCCGTTTTGGTTAGAGCGAAAACCGTGTCTTGAGATGTTAAGGAGTAAGTGATTTGCGGCGGGTCTCGTGAATAATCAACTATTTTGTCCGCGGTATAAGGAACTGTAGTCAGAGAGCTTGCAGGTATCCGCATGAGAAATCATTAAGAGAATGCAGTAGCGAGCAATTGCGATACCGGCATGCGGAAGCTAAGCCGGAAACAGGCGACGATTTCGCCCATATTTCACAATCGCAAGTAAGCAACTTCCGCGAATTGCGAAGGACCACTCGCATCAGCAATTAGGATCCTATAAAAAGGACGATCGCGTACCGACTGTCGTCGGTTATACGAACAACTATCGAGACGTGCGTGTGTGACGCTCTGGGAAGAATTTATACATGAGCTGCTGATGTAAATAAACCTTTATTCAACTACTACCCTGGTGAGTGGTCAGAGCCTGAGCTTCCAAGTTCCTGAGGCAGATAGATCCCAAAATCCTTCGTGTCTCCACGAGAGGCACAACTAACAAATCTATGTTGAGGAAGCAGGAAGTTAGTGTTACATGCATAATTATAATGTTACATATCGTGTGATCTTCAATACTTGTATATATATGATTTTAGTTGATACTTCTATTCTCTCGGCCCATCCCGTGCGTCACGCTTCAACTTCCTTTGCCGCAAGCATAGGTATTAGCGTAGACGAGATTCACCGCGATTACTGCGTGTCGGAACAGGGCCTCTGAAGTTTTCGCGCGTATCATGGATTATTAACTCGCGTATCATTATTTATCTTTCGTGATTCACGATATATATTGAGACGATACCCAGCAAGCAGAACTTTATAGTTTTTTTATAAAGATTTACAGCAAACTCGGACATGCCTTTACAGCAAAATTGTAACAAGATGTGTCCGCAAAAAGTTTGGTTTTTGTTGACAAAGCTTGTTATAATAGCTTTTTGCCGTAAATTATTTGACTAATTTAAGCAAGACAATTACTTGCCACAAATTTGTTGTCAAAATTGAACCGAACTTGTTGTAAAGCTACGCTTTAGCACTCTTGGTTAGCTGGGTAAATATTTAGTACAGATATTTCAAGCAATTTATTAATTCGAGATATACAGTAATTAAAGCATTATTGCTTTAATTACTGAGTGATTGTATAAAGAGTTCTATAACCATCCTACAATCGAAACTGTGTCACTGCAATCCGTAATATTCAATAGTTCTTAGTTTCACGTTTTCTCAGCTTCCACACCTTCGTTTTTAATTATCGCGTAGGATATTGTGGGCCATGTATATTTTATTTCACCTCTGGTAATGTATCTTTACTTAGGTTGCTTAGGTTTTCTAAGTATATGCTTGCATATATATATGCATACATACATGAATACAAGTACATATATGTATGCCTCCACACAAATCTGTGTGTTAAAAGTCTACATTTATCCATTCGGACGAGATTGGCATAATTGATAAATTGAACGAACTTACCTAGTGAAGTTCGATTCCAATTATGCTATCTCGTCCGGATGGATGATCTCTCCTTCCCTTCGATAACCTTTTAATCCAGATTTGTGTCTTTAAACAAATGAAGAACCGGAAGCGCGCACGCGTAGCGGAGACTCGCAGGGCGCGCGATTTTCTCTACTTTAAATTAGCCTGTTGTGGATAGCACATGGAATGCGACTACATTTATCCATCCGGACGAGATAGCATAATTGGAATCGAACTTCACTAGGTAAGTTCGTTCAATTTATCAATTTTGTTTCAGTAGTTGGCATCACTACTTAACTACTAGTTAAGCTAACTGGCCACTGTTGAACTGGGCCTTAACGCATAACAGTGTAACCATGTAACGTTTTATGTTATATATTTCTCTAATAAGCTTCTGATTGGTTACGCGGGAAATACATTCTCTTGGCTCCTGCATACAGGGCGCAGTAACGTTGCCGCGCGGCGGAAGTAGGGTGCAGTAGCCAATCAAAACCAATCAAGTTTGGATCAAATTTAACTTTTTCTGCGCGGCGGCGGATTTGATTGGCTACTACATTCAACTTCCGCCGCGTGGCAATGTTACCGCGTTCTGTGTGCAGGAGCCATATAAGACTCCAGCCTAAAGGCCGCAACACAAACTTTTGCATAACGCATAAGGAAATCAACCAATCCGAGTCCTACATTTTTCTCTCCCGGGTGGAAATAAAGAACACTGGTTGATTTTCTTATGCATTATGTATTATGCAATATGCAAAATTCTGTCTCGCGACCTTAAGGGCTATCGCACACAAAATTGCATAGCCGCATATGCATAGCATAAGATCGTCTGGACCAATGAATGTCAAGCATAAAGTCATCATATAGGTTAATGCTCATTAGTCCAGACGATTTTATGCTATGCATATGCGGCTATGCAATTTTGTGTGCGACAGCCTTAAGTGTTATGTGTCCTAACTGGAAAACAACCATATACTACATTTACACATCATCCTAAGGGCCTAAGCAGAATGACTTATCATTTCAGAACAAGTTTTATGATTTGTCTTTGTCTTAAAGTAACGCACAATACTGTTTTAAGAAACAGTATCTGCTCGAAATGACCATCCTTTCCGCATATCGCAAGATAACAAGGTGAGAAGGAATTCTCCGCCTTGGCCCGGGAATTTCCGGCCACGCGATATTACCAACATCCTGAAGCCGATCGCAATAGGAAAGAAATGAGGGAGATCCCCATTTCCCTCCGAAGATTCTCGGGCGCGATCAGGGACCATACCGCCGTTCTCACCGCAAAGTCCTCGCGCAGATAAAAGTTCACCATCGAAAGTTCGCTAGTGCGCGGCATTCGACTCCGAACTGAAAACAACCGACTCTGGTCAGACGCGATCGAGGGATCATTGGCTTTTCCGCCGCGTATCCACGTCCGTCAAATGTACATATGTAAAGAGTTAATGTCACGAAGTGTACTGTCCTGCTACGTTTGCGAAGTCCGCCGATGCGCGGCATCTGTTCCGGAGTAACACGACCGAATCTAGTCCAGACGAGACCGAAGGGTCATACTGGCTGAACCGCCGCGAATTCCCGTCCGACAGTTGGACTACGAAATCCGTACAATGTAAATACGCGATTTCTGTTCCGACCAGTACCGATTTCTTATAAATACCGTTTTTTTGTGTTCTTGTAAGTGTTACGTCCTTTAGACTCCACGATTTCTTCCATTCGAAAGAATGTTACCTCTTAAGAGAGAGAAACCAGCACATGTCGACAGTTGCATCAAATTATTTCAGCTGACGCATTAATTGGCTAAGAATCAAATAGACAAATTATAAAAACTCTGTACGAATGAACGAGATAATTTTGATAGCTGTCGACAAGGGCGAGGTTGCTCAAGCCTGATTAAGAGGCGCCGTCGCGATATGCACTGATATGGATCGAGAGCGCTGGGCTCTACGATATTGAAATCACATGCGATACCGGAAGAGGCGGGCGCCGAATCTTACTGAAAAAACACCGGAAAACTCTATCTTTTCGACCCATGTCAACGGATAAGAAATGGACATTGGTCACCGGAAAATTTAGTTGAATCATCCGATAGGAAAACCAACCAATCCATGCCCTCGAACCCAGGCTCCTATCGAATCCACCCCCTAAGTTTTCCTCTATAAAAGCCACAACTTCAGCCTCCTCAGACACATTCGACTCCCAGGACACTCCGAGTTTTATTCTACCGTGCTCGTATCGCAGTACCGCGTTCAGTGCCAGTTTGCGCAACACCGCTTCCACGACCCGACGCCGGTACGCCACTGCCAAATCTTCTTGCGCAACACTGCTTCCACGGCCCGACGCCGGTACTNAGTGAGTTACGTTCTTCCAAAACCTCCCTTTTCCTCTCTCCTTCTCTTTAAACTCGAGGTCTGGACGTAACATAAGTTACAATTTGATACGAAATAAACTATGTTATTTGTGACGCGAAACTTGAACATGTTCTATCTTTGACTGCCCCTGGAAATGGCGAGCTATCACGCGCGAAAGCATAAACGCCCGACAAAGGCAAACCGTTTTAATTGTGTAGTCAAAAAGTTCCAGGACTGCTGCTACAGAAACCGTATAAGTAGCAGTGTCTACATATATGTGACAAGTGACACTATGTAGTACACACCTTTCTTCAAATATAAAATTTTATTTCATTCACTTTCAATATGTTCTGACTTGTTTACAGAAGAAGCAGCGAACATCAAATTTTGTTTTAAATTAGGCAAAACTGCCAAAAATTTACAAAATGATAAAGAAGGTGTATGGTGAGGAGACTATGTTTCGTTCATGAATTTTTAAGTGGTTTGCGCGTTTTAAAGCTGGAAGAGAAGTGCTAGAAGATGATGAAAGGTCAGATCGTCCTTGTTCGAGTTGAACGGACGAAAATATGGAGCGTGTGCAAGTGCTGTTCTGTGGCAGTTTCGCCTAATTTAAAACAAAATTTGATTTAGTTCGCTGCTCCATTTTTAAACAATGACAAGTACTACAAAACGTTCTTTACGCAAGCGTCTGTAAACAAGTCAGAACTTATTGAAAGTAAATGAAATAAAATTTTATATTTGAAGGAAGGTGTGTACACTGACCGCCAGGAATGGTGTCCCTCAGCGGCTGGTGTGGGTGTGTGACAGCCGAACGCGGCGAACGCACACACCGAAGCGTGTACGTGTGTCTCTAGACGCGCGGATCGAGGAGCGAAGGGAAAAAGTAGTGGGGGGCCGTCCGATGTCGCATCTTTATCGTAAAATGCACAATCGAGAGAGAAAGCAATGCAAGACGTGCTGGCGGCTGGCGGTGTCCCTACGGCACCTACGGCTGTTTCACCCTCGCCGCTTGAATGCAGGGCGTGATGCAGGTGAGATAGCTATAGTGACACCGCGTTGTCTCTATACGTATCTCGTTCCTTCTAATACCTCTCGCGCTTTTTTTCTTTAAGAGACACACGTATGTACGCGTTTCGGTGTGTGGGGACACCATTCCTGCCGTTCAGTGTACTACGTAGTGCCACTTGTCGCATATAGATTACGCCACTTATACGGTTTCTGTAGCAGCAGTCCTGGAACTTTTTGACTACACGGTGTATGTTGCACAATAGACTTAAAAGAAATTTAATTACTAAAATTATTAATTACAGAGTAAGAAAATATAAATGCGTTCGCGCAATGACCATCTGAGAGCGTGAACGATTAATAAGTAGGATAGATTGAGGGGAATCGGATCAAAATAAGAATTGAAATTATTGTTACGTCCCGGAATTGGTGGGACGTATTTGGGAAAGGATAGGGACCTTAGATTCTTTGCTGCCTATGATTATCCTGTGTACCCCTCTCTAGATATAGAGAAAGTCGTATAAGCTCTTATACGAGGCTTAGAACCTGTCCGACCGGACGGACGTATGATCTCATTGTCCCTTGATTTGGGGATGCACTGGCAGAGGCCTGGTGGGACGCCTTGTGGGCGCCATCGTCGCTGGAGGAGAAGGCAATCGTGTAACGGGCTTGGAGCCCGATGCTAATACTGAGCGTTTCGGCGGGCTTGTAGAAATCGGAGATACTGTACTCGGAGAGACCGGTTTGCACGACGGCTGGTCGAAGTTGACTATTTGCGTGAAGGCGGCTCTCTCAAATATCGCGAGATCGAACTCTCAGTGCTCGCAGAAAGTTTTCTTCAGCCTTTGTAGCTGCTTCCTCCGGCCCGATGCTCAACCTCGACGTGTCATGATTCTACCAGGTTTAAGGTACCATGGTTGGCAAACAGTAGACCATGAATAATAAAGTGAAGAGACGAAAATTTATGAAGGTTTGTTGTGAAGAGAAAAGACAGGAAAGAAGGAGGTGAAACAACAAGGATCAGGTCGCCTTTGTATCACAGCGCTCAGTCTCGCTGGAAAAAAGAAATGAAGAAGGGTATAATAGCCGAGGATCAGATCGCCGTTACAGCGCACAGCCACACTAAGAAAAAAAAGGAAATAAAAGAGATAAAATAGAAACAGAAGGAAAAGAAAAGAAATAAAAGGAAAGAAAGAAAAGATTTCGTTTTAGAAAAGGAAAGAAATATGTTTTAATATAAAGATAGAAAAAGAAAATGTATATTATAATAGTGAGTAACAAGAATTAGGCTGTCAAAATTTGGTGCAGAGACCAAGTTCAATTATTCGTGTTGTATCTGACAATGAATTCGAAATCTTCGCTGAGATTAAGCGGTTAAATCTGATATTTGCGCATAGACTAAGTTGAAATTCGTGTTGTAACTACAGGACTAAGTTTTATATTCGTGCCGAGACTAACAAGTCAGTTATAATATAATAAAAATACTTACAAACAAAATATTTTTACGGACAAAGATCAAATGAAATAAGATAGATACATGTTTCGTAAAGATGGTTATTCTAACACTGGTAGAAAATTTTGAAAAGCATAAGTGTAAAATACTAAAAAATTTGTAAAAATATTTTATTTGTAAGTATTTCTATTACTTTACAATTGATTTTATAATTCCTATTATTTTATAGTAGATAAATATATTAAAGAATATGTACTTAAATATATGCGAAAATCGTAAATAAGACATTACATATAAAAAAAAAGTTTAACATTAATGGGTCTCGATCCGGTGTTCTCCCTATTACTAGTTGTTGATGAAACGTGGTATAATTACAGAGAACAGAATATGATCATCAATATGAACTTTATTAATAACCGATAAACCATGTAGGAGATATACAGAGACTTAACGTAACTGAGAGAAGAAGCGGGAGAGTGCGCTTAGCTCAGCTTAGTCAACCACATACTAGGAACTTACTAAAAATTCATGGGCATGAATTAACTATATAAGCTAGATGCACTAGAGACAAGAGGGAAAAATTTTGAACGTTTATTCTAACACTTCCCCTCAAACTTAAAATTTTTCTTTCTCTACAAAGCATAAAAAAATCACGAATAATGAATCTTAGAGTCTATCTAATCAAAGTCCAGTTAGAGTTCAATCATGCTTAACTTTTCACGCAACCATTGAAATTGTATGCGCGGAATTGGTTTTGTCAAGATGTCTGTGATTTGCTCTCCGCTTGGAATGTGCTCAATCTTCAGCTCGCCATTTTGGACCCGTTCACGCACAAAATGAGCACGTACTATGTGCTTAGAATGTTTATGGAAAGTCGGATTTTTCACTAGCTTGATAGCACTTGCGTCAATCAGAAGTAGAGGCACGGTTTCCATTGGCGAAATCTCGTTAAATAAACGATTCAGCCAGACAGCATCTTTCGCAGCTTCGCTGGCGGCTATGTATTCAGCCTCTGTAGTAGATAAGGCAACACTCTGCTGCCGCTTACTCACCCAGACGATAGTTCCTCCACTGAACATGAAGACTATGCCACTGACCGAGCGTCGTGTAACTTCGTCACTCGCAAATCGGCTGTAAGACTCCAGCTTACCCTCCAGCAACTTTATACCGAATGCCCATTGTAGTCGTGCACTTGAGGTATTTCAGAATACGTTTGACTATGGCCCAATGCTGTTCCTTAGGCTTCTCAAGAAAATGTGATGCGTAGCTCACTGCGAATGCAATATCAGGTAGCGTGATCACTGCTAAATGTATTAGGCTTCCCACTGCCTCTTGATATGGAGCATTTGTAATTTCCGCATTAGCCGTTTTTTCTGTTAGTTGACACCTCTCGATGGGAGTTGAAACCGCTTCTTCCATGTTGAAACGTTGGATGATGTCCTCAGGATATTTCTTCTGGCTGATGATTATTGAACCGTCGTCAAGATGATTGATCAGGACGTTCAGAAAACATCCGGCTGGCTCAGCCGTTATTTTAAATTTCGCCTTCAATCTGCTCAGGAATTTCTCGATGGTAGTTTTCTTTCAGCAACCAAACCGTCGTCAACGTAAACTCCTACAATTGTCGTCATCAGAGTCACGATAAAATAAACATGGATCTGCAACACTCTCTTGTAATTCAAAAGAAAATATAACTCCTTTGAATCGCTCCACAGTGGACCAGAATACCCTAAAAAGTGGCCAAAAGTCAATGTCACGTTTAAGATAAAAAATGAATTTTTCCATGATGTACACTATTGGAAGCATATGTTTTCAAAATTTCATGTATATCAAATAACTCTTTGAACTTTTAAAGCGATTTGAATGAGAACATTTTCTTGATTTTTATTAATATTTGATTCACTAACACTTTCCTGCTATATGTTCATAGCATCACAAATTGAAACATAAACTTTTTTTTCATTTATTAAAAAAAGTATATTTCAATATCAAAACGAAAAGAAGTCGAAATTTTCTATTGTTTTGAATGATACCTATATTTACATATGCAGTTTTTTGGAATTTACTTGCTATGACAGTTTTTTAATCCAAAGTTCCCCGAAGTGCCCCTCAATATTTGAAGTTCGTCAATGTGATTGTATTCACTATTTTATAAACTATAATAATATTTGCCACCAACTTCCATCATTAAGATTTAATGGTGATATTCGCAAATAAACGCATATAGGGTAGACCGAGGCGAATTGGATCAAAGTAAAAATTGAGATCGTTAATAATTATTTGTATTTTACACCTGGTTTTTACACATGGTTAAATATATTGATGAATGTAACAAATACGATCTCAATCTTTACTTTGATCCGATTCGCCCTGTCATCCGATTCGCCTCGATCTACCCTATGCGTTTATTTGCGAATATCCATTGCGAATTACCATTAAATCTTAATGGTGGCAGTTGGTGGCAAATATTATTATAGTTTATGAAATAGTGAATACAATCACATTGACGAACTTCAAATATTGAGGAGAACTTCGGGGAACTTTGGATTAAAAAAACTGTCACATTAAGTAAATTCCAAAAAACTGCATATATAAATATAGGTATCATTTAAAACAGTAGAAAATTTCGACTTTTTTCGTTTTGATATTGAAATATACTTTCTTTGATAAATGAAAAAAAGTTTATGTTTCAATTTGTGATGCTATGAACATATAGCAGGAAAGTGTTAGTGAAACAAATATTAATAAAAATCAAGAAAATGTTCTCATTTAAATCGCTTTCAAAGTTCAAAGAGTTATTTGATATGTATGAAATTTTGATAACAGATGCTTCCAATAATGTACATCATGGAAAAATTCATTTTTTATCTCAAACGTGACTTTGACTTTTGGCCACTTTTTAGGGTATTCTGGCCCACTGTGCGCTCGTTCCATCGTCTGGGAGACTGCTTTAAACCATACAGGCTTTTTCGCAGTTTACACACACGGCTGCCGCCTTCATATCCTTCAGGCTGTTGCATGTAAATCTCCTCTTTGATCACGTTTAAAAACGCTGTTTAAACATCAAATTGCTCCAGCTCTAAGTTCTCATTTGCAGCAATACTTATGACCACCCGAATGGTATCGTAACGTATAACAGGGTTAAAGGTCTCATTGTAATTGATCCCTTCATGTTGATTGAACCCTCGAACAACTAGATGTGCTTTGTATCGAGTGATTTTTCCATTAACATTACGTTTTACTCGATAGAACGGTTCATGATAGCCTTGCGGTTTGCCGGCAGTTCGGTCAAATCTCACGTCGAATTTTCTTCCAGCGAAGTCATCTCCTCCTTCATTGCTTCGATCTAGTGCTCCTTTTTCGCTGACTTCATTGCTTCGCTATAATTTTTCGGCTCATCTACTTCAGCACTCATCATTTCTATTAGACGCTTTGGTGCTTGTAAGTTTTGTCGGTCTCGCAATTGCCGTCCTTCCATCGAAGATACTGGAGTTTCCCATGGCTGCTTTTCCGCCGAATCCAGTGCTGGTAATTCCGACGATGTCTCAGACGCTGACCCAACCGAATCGGATTCACTTTTCTATTGTTCGGCTTGCGCATCATCGTTTCACCAGGGAACAGAGTTAACAGTCTTCTCGCGGTTTCTAGTTCAAACACAACATCCTTACTCCGAACTATACAGTTTTCTGACTTGAGCCATATACGAAACCCGTGCACGAGTATTCAACAAACACACCGTGTTTTCCTTTCTTGTCCCATTTTTTGCGCTTTTCTTTGGGTATATGCACGTAGTATCCGGTGCCAAGAAAGAAAGTTGGGAGAGAGGAAAGGGGGAACTAGCTAGATTGTGTTGGGAGGAGTTGAGAGAGAGAGAGCAAAAAAGGGAATGATAGTAGGGGAATGGGAGAAAGAGAGGAGAAAGTATTATGAGGGAGAGGGATGGAGCTTGAAGGAGATAGAAGAAATGAGGGAGGAAGGGAAACTGAGAAGAGAAGAGATGATAGCAAAAGAGAGGGGAGACACAGGAGAAGGAAAGATGGGAAAGAATAAGAGAGTCTGAATAAATGATGTAATAAATGGTATAGTAGAGTAAAGGGAAAAGGAGTGCCGGAATATTTAAAGAGGGGATGGAATGAAGAAAAGTAGCAGAGGATAGTAAAGTTCAGGATGGGAAATGGAATGAGAGGAAATAAGTACTGGGAGAAAGAGGAGAGAAGAAAGTGTGTGTGGTTGGAGGAGGAGACATGGGAACATGTGTGAGAAGAGTGTACGAACTGGGAAAGTGAGAAGGGATGGCAAGAGGTAGTGGAGGTGATTCTCGGAGAAAGGGGAGAGAAGGAGGAATGGATGAAAAACTGGAAGAGATGAGGGAGGGGAGGGGGATGAAGAAATAGAAAAGGGTGTGAATGTGGAAGGAATGGAACGAGAGGAGAATACAACGGAAACGGAGGTCCGAAGGAATGAGAGTGATTGTGAAGAATGAGTGTGCGAGTGGGTTTTCTCTCTCTCTCTTTGTTGCATGCGAAGAAGTTGTGACAAAATTGTAAGCGGAGCGGAAGTCCGCGTGTACCCCGCAAGGGAAATAAAGTATTATTATTATTATTATTAAAATTTGCCTATTTTTTTTTAGTAAATTTCGAGTGTCCCCTTAATTCTTTTGAGGAGTGTACTTCCTCGTTATCCGACTCGTCGATTACCTCTCTAGCATCCTCGGCATTATCAGTTTGAGCAATGCCTAAAGTCAACAATTCGGCAACAATCATATAGACGATCTCCCAAATGAGATCGTCCAAAGTGCCCACGGGAGGCTCTTCACCCTCCACGAGAGATTCTTCATCCTCCACGGACCCTCAAAAACATCATTTTCTAAAATACCCTCCTCGCCATCCCTAATGTCTCAAAAAAACGAGGGATACACATTTTAATAATTATTTATTATCCGAGAAGATTACATGCACCGCATAGACCAACTAGCAAAAACTACTAAAGATGCACTCGGCAACAGCAACGAGATGAGATCTCAAAAACGCTGACTAATTAAAAAAGTAGACTTCAGAGAACTGATACATGATAAATATAAATGCGAGAAGAACTGTTAGAAACTAACCCCATAAGCGAAACATGAACAGTGTGAGATAGCTACAGCAACGGTGTACAGTATCCAACTACACTTTAAATAAAAAATTTTATAATTCAACTGAAAAAGAGAGGAAATAATAAAATACCTCAAAAAAGATAAATAAAATAATAAACATTCTTGTATTGTATTACAGAACTATACTGTGGATGACATTATGTATCGCAGAAGAACCTAACAAAATAAAAACGCTATATGAAATCGAAAACTTCATCCATTACCCAGGAATATATTTCGAGAAGATAGTAAGATTACATCAAGTGGAATCATCATGGAAATCTATAGTCATCAAAATAAATATCACAACGCTAACGAAAAGGTTGACAAAACTAGAACTATATATTCAAAAAATTATGCAAAATAATAGCGATTACAAAGAGAGAAACATGCGAAAATTTCAACGCTATTATAGAGAAAGAATATCCTTTGATGATGATTCGTCCCCGTCTAATAGAAAGAATAAATTCTATATATAAACAACTGACAATACAAAAAAGAGAACTAGTTGACGGGATAGGCTCAATCATAGACTTATATAATAGACTGCGACACTCTTATAAGCCAGCTTCTGCCAAGACCAAAGGCTAGAGATAGTCTGTAAATAGTGCGCTCTCACTCGCACACCGCAAAGAGTGGGGAGGAGTACGGAGGGGATCGCTATGGAGACGCATAGCAACTTCTCCTCTTTGCGTCCTCACTACCTCCGTATTAGAAAGAGACATAACTACTTACGCTATTGCTTTCTCTTTCTAGTGTTGGCCCCAAGCTCTCTCACGGAACGCGCAGTCTATTATATAAGTCTATGGGCTCAATTGCCAAATCGCGCTATTCGGCACTATGGACACTAACGACGAAAAACTCATCAATGAACAGTTGATGATACTACATGACGCACAACATAATGTAGTAATGCAACATTCAATAAAAAACCAAATTAAAATAATGCACGTAACAATCGTTCATATTGACGAAACGGAAAAGACGATACAAAACAACGAATACCTGCTTGTAAATACGACAAAAAAATCTAAGAACCCAACTATTTTAAAAAGAACGACAAGACAACATGCACGAAAACTTTATAGTAATTAACGCGATATTAGCAGACTTAACACGCGATACCGAAGATATGTTAATGTATCTAACATATCTTCGGTATCGGTAAAAAAGGGAATTATGCATCCTCGATTAACGTCTATCGATCAAATAATAGAAAGTCTTAAAAATGCGAATTTGCAGTTACCAGAGGGACTTAACTTTTCGTTTAGAGTAAAAAGGAAGAATGGCCAACGATAGAAAAATCCGCAACCATAATATTGCATATTGTGATACCAAAAATATATACATCATTTTACGATTTTCTTTAACCTCACTATCAAAATAGGTAATATTAAAAGTAATTCCATTACCTACTCCAAATCACAATAATATCTTTACACTTATAGAAATCTTTAATTCCCTCATAACTATAGATACAGAACAACACACGTATATAACACTCATAACGATTTGCAAAAATATACAGAAATCAACACCGAATATTTATGTATACGAAATTATCCCATATACATCGCGTGGATACAGATTCTATTTGTGACGTTATTTTTATCTGACACATTTTTTTCTAATCACGTAATATCGAGATATTTAATTGCTAAGAATAGGATATCTTCCCATACAACATAGAATCTTGCCGTTACATTGCAGAAACGTTGCAAAAATATTACAATATTGCAGATTGCAAGGCAATGTTTCTGAAATATTGCTGAGATTAGCTCTTGCAATGTATCAGACATATTACGACTTAAGGTGATTGCGAAATCATCGCAACATACTGTTCTTTTTCTCATTAAAAAATTTAAACTTACTTTAACTTTTAATATGCAATTTTTAACTTAGTTTTAATTCAATTTGAAACGAACGGTCCTTCGCGACAGACTAGCTCGTCGGACGCCGGGTTCGCGAGTATGGATGGTTCGGGATGTTGGAGAAGTTCAAGATTCGGTTTTGGTTGTTTCGAATGGAAAAGAGATCTTTTTGATAACAAAAGAAAATGTTTATTATATACCATATATGGAAAATAAAAATATACAGTATATAAAATAGAATATAAGATCGTAGATTACTCCGATAGATTAATCGATATAGCGATAAAACTGTAAGTCGCCACACAGTGGGCCCAAATCGATTTTAGCCGATCAAAATTCCTGATCTCCTAAAATATTAATATTTTATGAATAAATTTACGATAGAAAATCTTAAATATAATTTTGGAGGTATATAATCGTATTTAATTAGGTTTCACTTTTAATTTAATATTTTTATGATTAAATATAAAAAAATATATAATATGAATGAGAATAAGTTTGTTTAATTATTTTTCTTTTTATTAGAATTATTCAGAAATAACGACGAGGACATTGAAAGAAATTTAATCCCATTTTTTATTGATTTTTTTGGTTTTTAGTTTTTGTTTTTTTATAGTTTTTTTTTTAATATCTTGTTAAGTTGTTACACACTCTGTTCATTTTTTAAATCAAGAAATATTACATTATTTAAACGCGTTTTAGAAATAAAAAACTTAAAAGAATAAATTGTTAAATAGTATAAACGCGAAACGTGAAACATATGATTATAATATAATATAATTATAATATTTTATAGTTTTATTCCAGTAATTTAATTTTTATCTTCGTCATTGTTATTGTCATTATCAGACTCATCTTCCTGATTAATGATATCAGGTGTTGTTTTAAGAGGTTTAAAACATCTACAGAAATAGTGCCACTTTTTCTGGGAAGCATTCGCCTAAGAGACGTAATATAAGGGTCAGATGAAACAAGCAACCTTTTAAACAAATCCTCATTTGTTGCTACTCGCGAACATTTTCTTGTATGGTGTTCTCTGAAGTATCGACAATCCTTATATCTTGATTCTTGAGCTTCTTCAGATAAGAACCCAAGTGGAAGAATGGCTGTCGATACGATTATCTCACCATGATCCAACAATTTATGTTCCATAGAACAAAAGCGAATCCATTCTTCCGTTCATTTTATTTTTTGTATTAGTTAAGCAAATTAGTTTTAATTAATTTAGTATATTTTATCTTTATTCTATCTTTTATTTTTATATATTCGAGACGCTTTTGATTTGTTAAATCTCGCGCATATTTTGATGTTTCTAAAACCGGTCAAAGGTTTGGCGCTACTGTCGAGAATAGAGAGAAGAGGGGAAGCGACGGCTGAGGAAGCCACTGCAGTTAGTTCAAGCGCGAGCGTAGAAGAGGTTAGACGAAAAATTCTGACCAGCAATAAAACACGTAGTAACGCGAGACTGCCAGTTAATGTGACGCGAATCGTATTCAATAGTTACATACACTCAGAAGTACAGTTTCCATAAACGCAGGAGCCCAGTCTTCCCAGCGCAGGAGCCACAGGGGAGAGGTTGGACACTTGGACACAGTACAAATGGACACGATGCAAATAGACACGTTGCAAATGGACACGATATTTTGTACATATTTTGTATCGGTTCAAATGTACACGGCTCATTTAGACACAGAAATTATAGACACAATGGCTTTTAGACACATAGAAAATTAATTTTGTACACCGTTCATATCGACACCGCTTATTTCGACATCGCTCATATTGACACCGTTCATTTCGACACCATTCAAATCGACACCGCTCAAATCGATACCGCTCAAATCGACACCGCTCAATTAGACACCGCTCAAATCGATACCGCTTAAATCGACATCGCTGAAATCGACACCGTTCAAATTGATCACTATTGAGAGGGAGCGTCCCATTTGGCCACGTATTAATGGCCAAATTAATAATAATTGACCACTGTCTCTAGTTTTGCATGAAAAACGATTAGAAGAAAAATACGTCCACGCTGTTCGTTTCCACGTTGTTGTGTGCGGAGCTTTCTAATTATGTTATAAATTTTACGCGGGGCTGCAAGGGGAGGGGCCCCTCCCCCTGCACCCCGTCCAAGCGTTATTATTCAACCTCACAACTTCTACATAGGTTTATAACTTAAATTCGGGACGGTGGTCAATCGGGACGGTCTCGAAATAAACGGTATCGAAATGAGCGGTGTCGAAATGAACGGTATCGATTTGAACGGTGTCGATATGAGCGATGTCGAAATGAGCGGTGTCGAAATGAATGGTGTCGACATAAACAGTGTATAAAATTAATTTTCTATGTGTCTAAAAGCCATTGTGTCTAAAACTTTTGTGTCTAAATGAGCCGTGTCCATTTGAGCCGTGTACAAAATATCGTGTCCATTTGTATCGTGTCCATTTGTACTGTGTCTGAGTGGAGCACAGTCTCCATAAACGCAGAAGCCCAGTCTCCATAAACGCAGGAGTCCAATCTTCCCAGCGCAGGAACCCAGTCTCCATACACATACCACGAAGTTTCACTGACCCGTCGCAACATCGAATGTTGCCACTCATTACACTATAGTTACCTCACAACACACGAACACATCTATTACACGAATTCAGGAGTTTTTATGCCTTAACAGGCTTTTTCCCACGAGCCAATAAAGAATTAATTTCCTGGCTCAAATCAAGTTTATTATTCATTCCCTTATCCTATACGAAACCAGAAGTCTTCTCCATGTTGGAGAGGTTTTCGACGATACATTTTTTGGTGCCTCCTGTGAGGTGTGAAAGCCCACGACCACTGATTCGCGAGAAGGCTATTCAATACCGAGATGTTCAATCACATGCCAGTCGTCTCCAGGACCTACCTCGTCCAAGCCAAGGCGGAGAATCTTCGAGATCGAAAATTAAGTATCCTTAAATACATTATATCCTACATATAAGAAAATCATTTTTCGATAAATTTACGATAGTTACAAGTTTCGCATTTGACTCTGCGTCCCATGAATATATTCGTTAATAAATTTCACAAAACCACGCACCCTCATATACAAGTCCGCGCGTAATCTTTGCCGAGTGTTCGACCCGGATATGTATAAAGGGAAATCCCGATTCGCCACGCTATCTTATTTCCGACATGCAGGTATAAATTACGACGCAACCCGATTGTAAAACAATTTGGGTCTATCCGTGTCCTGTATGGATAATAACACATGCAGACACATCTGGAAACAATTCGGGTCCGCCCACCTTTCATGTAGAATTCCGAAGCGCAGTACGGTCAGAAAACAGAAGTCCATAAATTATGATATTTCCGAAGGGGATTCTCCACGCTCTCTCTTTGTGACGCGCAACAGGGCAGAATATTTGGGACCGTCGAATGGGGTTGACAGTATGTAAAGCGTCGCGACTCCTGGCTCGCTCTTTTTTCGTGTCTGAAGCTGGTGCCGTACATCTCAATTCGACGAGGAGAGACTGCCAGAGGGACGATCCTTGCGGGCGCAGCTAGCAGCTCAGGTCTGGTACTCCTAAGCGTTGTCGCGGAGCGGGATCATCGTGGACCCAGTGCATTAAGTTCTCAAGTATTGTCGCGTGACGAACGTTTTGTGAACTGATTTGTGATTTGTGAACAATTCCGGGAACATTTGTGGACGATAGACCAGATTCATTATGAGTCGTCAAAAATATATCAATCAAAAGCGTTCAACGCTGAAAACGCAATTAACGAATTTGGAGAGAATATTCGCGGAGAATCAGGTCGACGAGACGAACATAAAGATGCGGTTAAAACGGGTAACAAAACTTTTCCACGCATACGAAGAGTTACACGACGAACTCGAAATGCTGGATCCGCAAAATGAACACTTGGGTGAATTGGACGATATTCAAAATGGATATTACGCGATCGCGAGTAAAATCGAGACAATTACACCGGCGTCGACGTCGAACGCGACTAACTTAAACGCAACCTCGATACCGGTTGATAATAACACGCGTCGTCTTAAACTATCGAGAACAGAGATGCCAAAATTCGACGGTAGTCTTGAAAAGTGGCTAACGTTCAAAAATACGTGAGGATAATCGATTCACTCCAAGATATTACGGACTTGCAAAAGTTTGTACATTTGAGGGACGCGCTAGAAGACGAGGCTTTAAGTAAGATTTTCATTTACGATGTGAGCGAGGAAAATTACAAAAGTGCGTGGAAACTTCTCATTGATTCGTATGAAACAAAACGAATGCTAATCGCGAAGCATCTCGACGCGATCCTCGATCCGCCTGCACCAGACAAGACCGACCACAAGGGTTTGACGAAACTCATCGACGACATACGACAACACGTAAATATGCTCGCGTCATTAAATGTGCATCCGGATCAACATGTATTAATTTGAATGATAGAACGCGCGTTACCGATGGAGATTCGCAGTAAGTGGGAAGAAACTCTTAGCTTAGATATCTCACCGATGCTCGAACAATTATACAAGTTTATTTCGGAAACCTTTGTTTCGCATCTTGGCGTTGGAGCAAGAGGCATCGCGTCCCAAATCCGAAAAGGGCAACAAGCGACAACATCCAAAGAAAGAGACGTCTTCGGCTAAGGCAAGGATAATTCGGGGGCGCGCGCTTTAGTCACTAATACACCCTCCAATTGTTCATTGTGCAAAGGGGAAGACCACTTATTGTACAGTTGTCCCGAGTTCTTAAAGCTGTCGGTACCGCGTAGATGGGATTTTATAAAGAAATCCAAACTTTGCAAGAACTGCCTACGAACACACGTCGGCCGCTGCAATTTATCTCATTGTAAAATCTGCAATAAATACCACAACACATTCTTACATAATCCGACATCAAAAGCAACTTCGAAGAAACAGGAGGCCTCGAAGCCCGAATCCACGAATTCCTCAAATCCATCGGCGGTAGCGCCGCCTCAATCGGCATGACTAAGACCGCTCGTTCTTGAAGTAATTTCGCGGAATTTACAGTCACAATTGATGATGAGTGCGGTAGTTCGTGTAAAAGATTCGCGCGGCAATTTCCCCCCAATGTCGCGCTTTATTAGACACTTGTGCGACGGCTCACTTTGTAACAGAAGATTTCGTCCGAAATTTAAGATTGCCCGTACGTCCATGCTTAGTTCAGATCGGCGCAATTAATGATATGCACATCATCAAGCGGCACAGTCGAGTTTTTCTTTTATTCAATTCATAATAATTTTAAGAAAAAAACTTTCGTTTTTAGTAGTGCCAAAAATCACAGCACTCCGGACGCAGTATTTCCACGCGAGTCGATTGACATACCAGCAAACTTGAAACTGGCCGACCCACAGTTTCATTTACCGCGATCAGTTGACATGATTATCCGATCCGGAGCAACTCTATCCTTATTATCAATTGGACAGATTAATCTTTCGCGGGGTAACGACGATTTATTTTTGCAAAAGACTCAGCTTGGCTGGGTCGTTGTTGGAGGAACTGGTACGGCCAATAAAAAGAGAAGTGTCTCATGCCAGTTGACGGAACTGACGGAACAAATCGCAAAATTTTGGTTGATGGAAGACACAACCGCTAAACGATCCGAACCGTCGGACAACTCAGAATGTGAAATCTATTTCACACAGAACACGACGCGCGATAATTCGGGGCGATATATCGTGCGACTACCATTTTGGCTAGCGGAAAGGAACTTCGGAAATTCACGGTCGATCGCATTGCGTCGTTTTCACGGATTACGCAAAAGGCTCGATGCCAATCCGACGCTTAAAGAGGAATATGTGATGAACGATATATCGACTTGAGACATATGTCGCTGGGGTCGGAAGAGTCCGAAGGTGATTACTATCTCCCACATCATGCAGTTACAAAGTCAATGAGCGCTACAACTAAGGTACGCGTTTTCGATACGTCAGCAAAAACTAACAGAGCCATATCGCTAAACGATACGTTGATGATCGGTTCCACAATTCAAGTAAACTTTTCGAACATCTGTTGCGATTCCGCACACATAAATACGTGCTCACTGACGACATTGAGAAAATGTATCGGCAGATCTGGATACATCCCGACGATCGCCAGTACCAGAAAATTTTTTGATTTTACGAGAATCGTGTTCGCACATTCCAAATCAACACCGTTACCTTCGGTATGTCATCGGCTCCCTTCCTCGCCATTAGAACGATACAGCGACTCGCGAGTGACGAAAACGCTAATTTTCACGTTGGCGTTGAAAGTTTAAAATGCGATTTAAACTTTTTTAAACGCGATATTGTTAATGATCTTTTAACCGGAGCGAATACTTTAGAAAAACTCATACAAATTCGAGACGAACCTATTGAAATTTTAAAAACGCGACGTTTTCAACATAAAACAGTGGGCATCGAATCATCCGCGAGCTCTCAAAGATTTCAATGAAAAAATTGTAGAACGTCGAGTTTCTCGTCAATGAAAATCCGATTTTGAAGACATTGGGCATTTCATGGGACGCGCATCACAACGAAATACTTTATACAGTTAACCCTATTAAATAAAGTAATAGAGTGACTAAACATCGCATTTTATCAGAGATAGCTAAGACCCTCTTGGACTACTCGGCCCGATATTTTAATTTCTAAAGCGTTAATGCAAGAGTTGGAAAGCGAAAATCTCATAGGATGAATCAGTACTCAGCGCGTTACATTCATCGTGGTCGTTGTTCGCGAACCAACTCGAACTAATTGATCATCTGATTGTCGTTCGCCGTTTAATAATCGACAAGCCTTTCGAGATTCAAATTCACGGTTTCTGCGATGCAAGTAAGATCGGTTATGGAGCTTGCTTATACGTGCAATCCCGCGACAGCCGGGGGAATACATTCGTGCGACTGTGTTGCGCCAAGGTATGCGTTGCTCCTCTCAAAGACGTAACGGTTCCTCGACTTGAATTGTGTGGGGCACTTACACTGGCGCGTTTGTATCGGGAAGCTAGTACAGCATTTACTTTCGAGCCTGATAAGGTCATTTTTTGGTCTGATTCCATGATCGTCTTACAGTGGTTAAAAAAGTCTCCAAGTATTCTCAAACCGTTCGAAGCAAATCATATCAGAAAGATTCAAGAAATTAGTAAAGCTTTTTAATGGCAACACATCAGATCAGAACATAATCCAGCCGATACGTTATCGCGAGGTCAACTTCCGCGAGAGTTCTTAAAAAATGAATATTGGTTTGACGGTCCATGGCTCAGACAGTTCGAAGCGAATTGGCCAATGTCTCTCGAGACTCCGGTCAAGGAACTACCTGGTTTAAAGAAAACCGTGTGTCTAATGTCTAAGTTAATTCAGACGACATCTTTAACAGATTCTCATCTTAAAATCTTCTCATATATAAGGTTAACCGTACCATCGCATACTGTCTGCGAATGCTACCTTCGTACCGCAACAGGGGCGCGCTTTCAGTACAAGAAACGATCGAAGCCGAATATTAAGGCTTATTCAGAGAACACAATTTTTCGACGAAATAAACCGTATCTCAAACGCAAAAAGGTTAAAAGCACAAGGCTAGCCACGCTGAATCCTATAATCGACGAATCAAGCTTGCTCCGCGTCCGCGGCAGGCTGCAAAATGCAAACATACGCAAAAATTCCATTTCGCAAAAACATCCAATATTACTGCCTTCACATCATCATGTCACTGATTTGATTATTCGTGAGATACACGAGAGAAACTATCACGCAGGGATTCAGTCAATCCTCTATGCAATTCGTCATCGATTTTGGTTTCTTGACGATTAAAAATCAAATACGCAGAATCGTCCGACATTGCGTACGTTGCATTCGATTCCGTGCATCTCCCGTTAAATATAAAATGGCCAATTTACCGAAGGCTAGATTTGAAGAAGCCATCGCATTCTATCACACAGGTGTCGATTTCTTTGGACCCATGTTTATAAAAGAGAAAAAGCAGTAAAATCGAGGTCGCTTAAAAGGCTGTACGGCTGCGTTTTCATTTGCATGTCGACAAAGGCCGTACACATTGAAATTGTCAGCGAGTTGTGCACGGAAGCATTTCTTGCGGCATTAAGGCGATTTATGAGACGTAGAGCCATTCCGGCGAACATCTATTCGGACAATGGCACGAATTTCGTGGGCGCCAATAATCAGCTTCGCGAATTGTATGCTTTGATCGAATCCAACGAATTTAAGACGCGAATTGGTGACTTCGCTATCACAAAGAAGATTTCGTGGCATTTCAATCTACCCCTTTCGCCTCATTTCGGAGGCATCTGGGAGGCGGCGGTAAAGTCATTCAAACATTACTTTAAGCGAATAGTTGGCGACTTTCTGTTCACTTATGAGGAGTTAAACACTTTCATTTTAACCAAAAAGAAAGGTTAAGTTAGGTTTTTACCAAGTTTTATCAAAATCGGAGGTAAGTCGTTTTCAGAACTTTATCCCATAATATTAATAAAAGAATAGAAAATATTTTAAGAAATATAATTTAATAAAATGTTTATTATCAAGAGGCACGGTAGTGTCTCGCGCGCCAAGTTACGCGCAACAGGGCGCCGGTACACGGCCGTGCCTCTATTACGCGAGACGTCGTTATGAGAAATCCTTTGATTATCGGATCTCATTAACGACTGAACCAATCGAATTCTAAGTTGGCTTAATCAAAAGCTTGGGATCGATTTATATCAGAAAAGTGTTTTTATTTTTATTCTCCGTGAACTACGAGCGGAGCTACCGCGATGTAAAGTTTAAAAAAGTCTAAAATGGGCAATTTTCATTTAAGAAACGTTATCGTCGTCGCCCCGGAAAAATGTCCAGGTTCGCTTTTTTACCGCAAGAGCGCACTGTTACGCGGCGTCTGCTCTGCACTGACAGCTATAACGCGAATCGATTCATAACCTCAATGTGTCATTAAGAAAGACATTTAATTGTGTAGGTTAATTGTGTATGTGTAGGTGTGCGTGTACGTTCAAAAAGATCAAGATATATTGGACGTAACCGTTGTCCGACGTGACGTGCCATCACGTCTTTTCGAATGTGATTATTAAATTAAATCTTAATATTTATTATATATTTTAAGGATTGAATTCCATATACTAAAAATTTATTTTATATGAAAGTTATATGATCTGTTGATGACATATTTAGTTTAAGTGTGTATATAAATTTAGTTTGCCATTTATAGTTTCATTAAGCTCAATGTATTAGAGATTTATTTTATTATGGAACTTTATAAATTGGAAACTATATACATTTGTAAACTTAATTACTACAAAATGGGTGAAATCACAACAAAATTACCTTTTCAAAAAAGGTAAAAAAAAGCGCCATACGCGTTCAGAAAACGCCTAGAAAAAGAATTCTTGTACAAAATTATTTTAATTTGACAATACAAAATGTATGAAATCACTACAAAATTACCTTTGTACAAAAAAGAATAAGAAATTTATTTTTCCTATAAAAATAGTGATATCAAGATAGTGCGCCAACTATAAAAATAAATTTTTTTAAATATTTGGCGCTGCCAAATCGAATAAGTTAATATGTAATTTAGTTTATAAGAAATTATTGCTAACATAAAGCAATTAAAATTTTTATTCGGTTTGGCAGCGCCAAGTATTTAAAAAAAATTTATTTTTATAGTTGGCGGGGGGTCTTGTCCGGACGAATAACTCTGTAGTCGTGCACGCGTTGGCAACAATGTTTAGATTCACTCGCTTTCGGGGCCCCGTCGACCGTGGCGCTACGTACTCTCTTCATTGTGTTTTTGTTGCGCGTAAAGACAACATAACCTGGTGTTTTCTGCATTATTATATTGCACTGTCGATTGCAAACATCGCTTCGATGGGCAAAACTAAATCGAAAGATCGATCCATATCGCCCAGATATCGGAAACGCTCGCGAGGGCGGCACTCAAATGAACGTGAGATGAAACGCCGCCGCAGATCCCGCGAGCCGCATCCGCATCGTTACCATCGTCGTTCTTTGCGTGGATCAACGGGAAACCGATCACCCAGAAGCTCTTCGTCAAGTTCGCAACCTTAACTAAGCAGGCATTTGCCCAAATCCTAGAAAGGCTTGCGAGTCAGGATAAACGGATCGCATCCATAGAGGTTAGAACGCCAACATCCGATCCCGGCACAGCTAGATCATTGAGCGTTGACCAATCTCTGGCCAAATCGACCAAATATTAGCCTCAGACCAACCACTGGCCACAGACCAACCATTGACTGCGAATCTCACAGAGGAGGATTCTACAGAACCGGGGCCTCGATCTAGGTATGCCCTCTCAACGACCCGCGACGCCGACCTATATCGGCGCCCCGACAAAGAGAGGGCATAACCGATTTCGATCCTCTCTGCATTGCCTAACTCATCAAAAATTTCAGGGATCGCCGAGGACAACCGCTCAGTATCCTTCTTGGAACAGCCCATAATTCACCAGGAGGAGACAGCAACGAGCAGTAATACGATGATTGAGTTCTCCGGCCCTTCAGACAAATCATCCTCGGACTCGCCCGGACCATGGCTGACTGCGCTGTTCAACTTCGCCCAGAACACAGTCCGCTCGGGGCTGGAAGACGAACTACGCACCAAGCTGCTTAAACAATATGAGCTGAAGGATATCCTCGCAATATTGGGACCGCCAAAGCTGAACAAACTGCTAGTTCCGGCAGCCTCAATGGTCAAGCGCGACGAGTATCAAGCTGAGTCGCAGGCACAGGTTGCAGCGGCTCTAAACGCCTTCGGCTCAGCCATCGCAGAGCTCCTTGATCCGAAAATAAAACAACAATTACCCGAAGGAACCATACCGCTTTTACGGCATCTAGCGGATGGACTACACCTTCTTACAGATCGTCAATACCGACTCTCCCTAGCACGCCGCGCCTTCATCAAACTGTCGCTTAGCTTGGTAGGCAAAAATGCAGCAGACGACGCCCCTATTGATGAGTGGCTGTTTGGTAGTGCATTCGCCGAGGGTTTGAAGGATGCTCAAGCCTGCGAAAAGGCGGCACGAAACCTATTAAGGTCTACGCCAACAGTTGCGAGCCCAGTGTACAACCGACCCGACAACTGCCTCCAAAACAACAGAACCAGCGCCCGAAGACAACGGGAAATGTGAGGGCCCCTGTATCCAGGAGATCCCGCTCTCGCTCTTGACGCCACCGATAAACTCGGTAAGGGCGCGGAAGACATTGTCTATCCCATACCTAACCAATTTCTCTCTTCCTTTTTCCTCCGTGAAAAATCGTCAGGCGGTGTGCGCTTTATTCTGAATTTGAAAGACTTAAACATGTACACCTCTCCCTCCCACTTTAAATTAGAAGACTGGAGGACGGTTATTCGCCTGATGTTCACGAACACGGAAATGGCTACATTGGACATTGAGGATGCCTATCTTTTAGTCCCAATCCACCCCGAGCATAAAAGATTCCTCAGATTTCAATGGCGAGGGGTAACCTATGAATTTACCTCGTTACCCTTTGGTCTTGCAACAGCACCATTCATCTTCACGAAAATCTTGTGTCCGGTGGTTTCATTTCTTCGAGAAGAGGGCTTCAAATCCGTCGTATACCTAGACGACTTCCTGCTCTTGGGTCGAAAGATAGCTGCCGAGACAACGTGCGAGCGCACATCAACCTATTATCGTCCCTGGAATTCACAATTAATTACAAAAAATCTAAACTAGAGCCAGCAAAGGAAAGAAAATATCTCGGATTTATGTTCAACTCAGAACATCAATCATTAGCAATTCCACCGACACGCCGGAGAATACTCCTCAAAATGGTGTCGGATTTCTCCGCAAAATCTCACTGCACAATCCGAGATTTTGCAAGAATGATCGGAGCGCTTATTTTGGTCTGCCCGGCAGTACGTTACGGCCTCCTTTACAAAAAATCTCGAGAGAGAAAAATTCCTAGCACTGATCCACGGAGGTTCCTACTCGGCGGAAATAAGGATATCGCCGTCCCTTCAGAAAGACTTTCAGTGGTGGCGGAGAATCTTATCTACCCCGCGACAAGAGAATAACATCTGTACTGGAAAGTACGCAATAGAAATTTTCTCTGACTGCATCCTTAACAGGCTGGGGGGCTTCCTGCGGATCCGCTCGCTCACAGTTGGTGGTCCGAGGAAGACAAGGTCATCCACATTAACGCTCTGGAACTCAAAGCGGCTTTCCTTGCCCTTAGATGCTTCGCCGAGAAACTTCGAAAGTGCAAGGTACTCTTTAGGATAGACAACACCACAGCTTTGTCTTACATCAACTGGTATAGCTCAGTGCAGCACCCTCTCCTCTCTTCCCTCGCCAGGAACATCCGGTGTGAGAAGAGAGACATATTTATATTTGCATCCTACATTGCCTTAGCTGAGAACATAATTGCGGACAGAGAATCCAGACGCTTGGACATGAATACAGAATGCTTTCAAACGACGCCTTTAACACTGTCTTAGAAAATTTCGGACCTTTCGATATAGATCTCTTCGCCTCCCTCCTCAACGCGAAATGCGAGCTGTATACCTCCTGGTTCCCAGACCCAGGCTCCTTTGCAGTGGATGCGTTTACCTTGTCCTGGAGGGAATTTTATTTCTATGCTTTTCCCCCCTTTATTTTAATCCCTCGCGTCCTTCGTAAAATTGTGGATGACGAAGCGAAGGGAACCCTGGTAGTGCCATGGTGGCCATCGCAACCCTGATTCCCTCTTTTCCGCCGCCTGTCACTTCGAAACCAATTATACTTCCACCTTCTAAATTTCTATTATCTGCTCCCCTCAGGAAACAACACCCAGCGCACAGAACACTTTCCCTGGGTGTCGCGAAGCTATCAGGGAAGCGTACAGAATTCGTTAAGTACCAGAATCTTCACTAGACGTGCTGCTGACCTCGCTCGCTGTCAACACTTAAACAATACGCTCGCCCGATACGGAGCTGGTGGTCATTTTGTCAAATACACGGAGTCTCCCCATACTTCCCAGAAGTAAGAGACGTACTCGGATTCCTAACGGAAGAATTAAGTGCCGCAGGCTCCTACTCTACTCTCAACACCTCAAGATCTACTATCTCATTATTATCATGCAACACAATCGGGGATCATCCGATAATAAAAAGATTTTGCAAAGGGGCAAGCATCCTGAAGCCCTCCAGGTCTAGATACGATCATATCTGGGACCCCGGTCCCGTAATCACAAAACTGGGAACCTACTTTCCCTACGAGCACCTGCCTCTGGAGAAAATCACTAAAAAACTTGTCGTTCTCCTCGCCCTAGGCTCAGGACAACGCTGCCAGACGATAGCAGCATTGCGAGTTTCGCAAATCTCCATCAAGAATGATAAAATGGTCATTACAGTTCCTGACCGTATGAAGACGTCCGCTCCGGGCCGTCGTCAACCGCTCCTGATCTTCTCATGCTTCACAGAGCGCAAAAATCTCTGCATCATAAACCTGCTGGAGCATTTCCTGCATCTCACGAAAGATCTCCGTTCGAAAAATTGCGACAACCTTTTCATCTCCCTAAAGCAGCCATACAAGACAATGCGAACACAAACCATAAGCAGGTGGATTCGGGAAACATTAACAAACTGCGGAATAAACGACGATTTCACGGCACACAGCACAAAAAGATATCTCCATCGACCTGATCAAAAGAGCGGCGGGCTGATCCGACGAATCGCGCGTCTTCGCAAAATTTTTAATCGACCAATAGTCGACACCAGCGCCTTTGCAAACGCAGTTTTGTCAGAGTAACTTCTTGTCAATAGCATACACTGAACATCCTTTAATAAAATTGTAAGTTTCACACAGAAACCTCCTCAAGACTCTAAATCTTTTCCAAAACACCAGGGTCGCCAGATCCGCTCCACATGAGAACAGCAATTCGGGCTCTGAACATCTACAGAGTTATTCGTCCGGACGAGACCCCCGGCATAATTGTAAGATTAAACGAACTCACCGAGTGAAGTTCGATCTTAGTTATGCCGGGGGTCTCGTCCGGAGCTGCCCACCCAAAACAAAATCAGACAAAAAAACCTCCCAGATGGCGAGGCCTCGCCAACGAATTGCCAGTAGATTTAAACAATGGAGAGAGTACGCAGCGCCACGGCCCACGGAGCCCCAAAGCGAGTGGATCTAAACATTGTTGCCAACGTGTGCACGGAAGCACGACTACAGAGTTATTCGTCCGGATGAGACCCCCGGCATAACTAAGATCGAACTTCACTCGGTGAGTTCGTTTAATCTTACAATTTTGTACAAGAATTCTTTTTCTAGGCGTTTTCTGAGCGCGTATACTTGGCGCTTTTTTTTACTTTTTTTGAAAAGGTAATAATATAAATTCTAAAGAAAGACTAGAAATAATTGCATAAATAATTACATAAATTTTGTCAATAATAATCACCATAAAATTACCTTTTTAAAAAAAGGTACAAAAAAGTGCCAAGTATACGCGTCCAAACTACGTCTTTAAAAAAGAACTCTTGTACAAAATTATTTTTATTTGGCAATACAAAATGTATGAAATAACAAAATTACTTTTGTAAAATTACAAAAAAGGACAAAAAATTTCTCCTTCCTACAAAAATAATGATATCACGAAAATGCGCCAACTATAAAAAATGGATATTTACAGAAGAAACTAGAATACCTATTACTTTTTAACCAGTGTTCATAGTTTGATCTTATATATAAGATTGTCGTGATTTTAGCTTCAGATACTAATCATTTCATTGATTACGGAGCATTTGAAGATGAACTTAAAAGAAATATTTTATTCAAAATACTTGACGCTGCCAAACCGAAAAATATCTTCTTAATTGCTTTGTTATATTAACAATAATTTTTGATAAACTAAATTACAGATTACAAGTTAGCTGGCCCCGTGCGTGCGTGTGCGCGTGTAAGTGCGTGGGCATGTGCGTGTGCGTACGCGCGTGTGCGTACGCGCGCGCATGCTTGTGGACGAGGGTCATTTGATAAGTTTGATAAATTTCTATGATAAGGCGCTACAATTCATTCGGTGATGTAACACTTCGAAAGATCCACTCTTCGAACCCTCTCAGGTTAAATTTCAGTCAGAAGTGACATATAGTTCACGTTCAGTAGTCATTTAAAGCGAATGGTTTAGCAGTTTCCGCAAAAATGGAATTTCTTCCCACCGAGCCAAGTTTTTAAGTTTGGGAACAGAAAGAAGTCACACGGGGCCAAATCCGGAGAGGGTAGATGAGGAATCAATTCATAGCCCAATTCGTGTAGTTTTGCCATTGCACTGCACAGAATTCAGTTTTATCCATTTTTGCGGAAATTGCTAAACCACTCGCTTTAAATCGCTACCGAACGTGAACTACGGGTCATTTCTGGTTGAAATTTAGCCTGAGGGAGTTCGAAGAGTGGATCTTTCAAAGTGTCACGTCACCGAATGGATTGTAGCGCCATATCATAGAAATTTACCTAACTTATCAAACGACCCTCGTATATACACAATATCGCNCAACAACAAGAGGCGATATGAAAGAGCGAATTCGGAATGCCTGCCAGTTCCTGAGCTACGTAGAAGTCTTACGAGCTACTGATAGCGTCAAAAGACGATTGCGGCAATGTGTGAATCATGGTGGCAAGCATTTTGAGCATTTATAAACATTATTATTTACTATTTCCTTGCAACATCGCAATTTTTCGACAAAAACCTGGCACGTGATGTGATACACCCTTGTTACACATGCGTGCTACGCATACATACACATTACACCCCCGTATGAAGGGCAGTTTGGAGTCCATAAATACCGCTGAACAGACGAACCATGGGATCCGGGACTCCATACACATACACAAACATGCGCGCGCGTACGCACACATGCACACGCTCAAGCACGCACGCGCACACACACGCGCGCGCGCGCACGACATGCAAGCGCATGCACACGCACATGCCCACGCACGGACACGCGCACGCAATACGCATGCATGAGACCAAAAAGCTGCCACGTCTTCGTCGTTGGTCCTAGGTAACGCTAAGAGCAATTACAGTTCACTTTAACATCGCATTCTTTCAAGATTATTTCAAGGTCAATGGAGGCGTTTTCAGAAAAAATGTTTGAAACAAAAGTTTCTTACTTTTTTTATGAAATCCGAATCTACAATAGAAAATACCATGTTCCATTTAAAAAATTGGACTTCCGGTCTGAATAGCCTATTTCCGGTCCATACCGGAAGTTGAAAATATCACTATAGAGCATACCCGATTTACTTATCAAAACTTTTAGGATTTTTTATCAAAAAAATTAATACGCTTTTTAAACGGCTGGCACGGGTGGTCTGATACACTCTGTATATATATATATATATAGGGTGTCCCATTTTAACTTGGACAGTAAAATATCTCCAAAACTGAGCCCAGCAGACAAAAATGTTTCAAACAAAAGTTGTATGGTTTCGAGGGGAACATAAGATGATGTCATTGCTTTGACCTTGGATAATTATTTGAAAGTCATGTGAAGGTCACTTTCGATTCTTTAAACGGAACTCTATACTTTTTATTATATATTGTAACTTATCTCGAGAGCTTTCCAAAACGCTATAGTGAAGTATGTTTTTGTCAAGTACTTCTCGAGTTAATTTAAATTTTATTATGACATTTTTTAATATAAAATATGAAATATNTCATAAAATATTCACTTTTGAATGATTTTACCTTAATACTTTTAGACGTAGAATAATAAAAGGAAACGATTAATGTAAAAAAGCACGAAAATTTAGGTTTAAAAATTTTATTGAATTTTTTAATTGCATTGGTGGATTTTACAAAATTCCATATTTAAAAATTAATACTATTAATCGATGCGTGCGTGCGTGCGTGCGTGCGTGCGTGCGTGCGTGCGTGCGTGCGTGGGTGCGTGCGTGCGTGCGTGCGTGTGTGTGTGTGTGTGTGCGTGTGTGTGTGTGTGTGTGTGTGTGTGTGTGTGTGGGTGTGTGTGTGTGTGTGTGTGTGTGTGTGTGTGTGTGTGTGTGTGTGTGTGTGTGTGTGTGTGCGTGCGTGCGTGTGTGTGTGTGGAGTGTTCGTGTGGTGTGTCTAAGAGCATGTAAAGTGTTTGTACATGCGTGTAGGTTGTGTCACCACATAACCTATGTGTGACACAACTTATGTGTGAGTGTGTGTGGAATATGTATGTAGGGTGTGTGCAAGTGTATGTAAAGTGTGTGTACGTGCGCGTATGTGTACGGTATGGAGCATGTTCGAATCTTACCTTTATTGGCTACATCATGCTCAGATCTTGCCTTCACTGGTTGGATCATGTTCCGGTCTTGTCTTGACTGGTTAGATCACGTCCAAATCTTGCCTTGACTAGTTGAATCATGTAAGATAAGACTATCGGAAAGTGAATACTTTACGAGAGATTTTGAATTTTTTCAAACTGCAACTTTGGAGCTTTATAAGTACTCGAAAAGTACTTAATGAAGAAACATTTGATTATAGCGTTTTGGAAAGCTCTCGAGGTCAGCTACAAGGTTATGTAATATGTAATAAAAAATAGGGGATGCCATTAAAAAAAATTGAGGTGACCTTCATGTGACCTTCAAATAATTTTTCAAGTTCAATGGTACCATCTTATGGCCCCTCGAAACCAAACAACTTTTGTCTGTAACATTTTTCTCTCCCGGGCTTGGTTTTCGAGATATTCGACTGAATGTATTAAAATGGTCCACCCTGTATATATATGTATATATACATATAAGGGTATTCAAAAAGTCCCGGACCGGTTGAATAACTTGTAAAGTAGGCGTCGCACTGAAAAATGACCGAGATAAACGTTGTAGTAAATGTCTCTGGCTATCCGATGGTGACCTTGGCTGTGACCTTGACCTTCAAGGTTATTTGAAGGTCAAATCGATTTTTTAAAATGGAACCCCATATTTTTGATCCCGGAAACGAAAAGAGCGGAAAATTTCACGTTCAGATATGACCTTGACCATTTAAAAAATTTGACCTCTGATGATTGACAAGGCTGACGAGCATCCCAGCCGGTTAAGACAATGTTGGGTGATGCCCGGCCAGTGAAGGCAAGTCTGACAACAATCCTAGCCGGTTAAGGCAA
>JAJVSH010000325.1:0-27915 GCA_021460005.1 Tetramorium alpestre | reverse complement strand
CATTCAAATTGATGAACTACTAATATTCACATTAGCGTAAGTAAAATAAACCCGATTTAGAGATAGAATTACTGCAGTCTCAAAACTCAATATTTAACCGGCTAAGTGATAGGCTTTTTTCCAAATTTCGTGCCAAAAGTGGTAGACGACAATTGTTAACTAAAATACACCAAAATTTGTTTCTGGGGGTTTTATAGGTTGCTGATTTTGAATCTGAAATCAATTCAAGATGGCGATTCAATATGGCGGACAAATCCAACATGGTAGACAAAAATTCTTAATTTTGTCGAATTTGGACTGAAAACTGTATAGTACATGGATTTTTGAGATCGCTGGTTACGAATCTGAAATCATATTTTGAAAATTCAAGATGACGGATCCAATATGGCGGTTGAAGGTTAAGGTCAAGCCCACAGTCAATGTCACCATCGAATAGTCTACAACTTTTGTCTTGGTCATTTTTCTCTGCGACGCCTACTTTTCAAGGTATCAGGTCGACCTGTACTTGTTCCTGCCTTGATTATCGCTCGACTTTCAGAGGTCAAATTTTTAAAAGCATATCTGAACGTGAAATTTTCCGCTCTTTTCATTTCCGGGGTAAAAAATATGGGGTTCTATTTAAAAAAATCGACTTGATCTTCAAATAACCTTGAAGGTCAAGGTCAAGATCACAGCCAAGGTCACCATCGGATAGCCAATCGAATAGTCTACAACTTTTGTCTTGGTCATTTTTCTATGCGACGCCTACTTTTCAAGGTATCAGGCCGACCTGTACTTGACCCTGCCTTGATCATCGCTCGAAGTCCTTCAGAGATCAAATTTTTAAAATGATCATATCTGAACGTGAAATTTTCCGCTCTTTTCGTTTCCGGGGTCAAAAATATGGGGTTCCATTTAAAAAAATCGACTTGACCTTCAAATGACCTTGAAGGTCAAGNTCAAGGTCACAGCCAAGGTCACCATCGGATAGCCAGGGACATTTCCTACAACTTTTATCTCGGTCATTTTTCAGTGCGACGCCTACTTTACAAGTTATTCAACTGGTCCGGGACTTTTTGAACACCCTTTATATATATATATATATATATATATACATATACATATAACTTCTATTTTACATGTACTATATACACTATATACATATAAATACATATAATGAAACACTTCAGGCTTTCACATCATTTTCACGCAATAAACAATGTTAACCCAACCTCTTTTGGTCCAAATCATAGTAGTAATTATTACTAATATTATTATTATTATTATTACTTGGCGTGAGAAAATCACAGAGCATTTTTGTTAATTGTATTTTGTGGGCACGTTCAGCGAAAGAAGCTGCTCAGTCGCTCAGTGAACGCTATGTATTTCTTTAATACGATTGATTTCTACATTTAGATCCAAAGGAAAACTGAAGGTAAGAGCCAATCATTTTAAAGAATCACTAAGCGCGCACTGAGCTGCTTTTTCCGCTGAACCTGCCCAATTCTTATAGCAATTAAAGTCAAAATGATTGTTTTTTTCTTCAATTCTTCATAACTCGATCAACAAAATTTGTACAACAATCTATGATCGCTCCAATTAAAAGGAAAGTTGACTACAACATGAAATAATAGAAATGATTTTTTACATAAATAACACAAATATTGCAGTAAAAATTTTTATTTACAGTAATATTTTATTTTGCGGATTATATTTTTTGTATCGGATATAATATACGTAAAAAAAAATCACTAACGTTTATTGAATACATTTCACAAAATACATTTCTTGTGAAAAAGAAAAAGTAATAAATATTTATGATTTTTTTAATATGTATTAGATAATTATGTATATTATACAGGGTGTCCGAAATAAAAGGGATCAAACCGAGAAGAAAAGTCATGTACCATTTTATAAAATTCGTAATAGTTATTGAGTTATTAATAATTAAAAATTAGCCCGGCTTACCGCCGAATACAAGTGCGCGGAGAGATACGATCGCCCAGCGTCATTGTTACCAAGATCGCAAGGAGTTGTTTGGCAAAAAATTGCAGCTCAAAACCGCCGCTTTTAAGCATTACCGTGTGTAGTAAACAACTCTTCTTGGTAACAATGATGCTGGGTGGTCGTATTTATATATATATTTTAAAACAGAATATTGAATGTTAAATAATAAATATATGAAGTAAAAAATTATGTTAATGATAATAATAAATTATTAAGAAAATTATAATTATAATTATAATAGAAAATTATTAGAAAGTTATTGATAATATGAGAGAATAAGAATACATTATTAATTTCACACATAAGATTTATTACAACAAAACACAAAAATTATTATGGGCCTCACAAAACATTTATATTTTATTTTTACATGAGTCTTAGGCAGTCACACAGTACGCATGCGTTCAAGTATGGTGGGGACGCGCATGCGTCGGAAAATCCCGCAATCTCCGATCACTTCTCGGGTTTTTTATACCCGAGTCCCCGGTGATGGGAGGTGGACGACGAGTGGGGCGCAAACGTTACCGGCAGAGGCGCACATGGGAGTAATCGTCGCGGCGATTCCTTGGTTACCTCCGCCGGCGCTCGGCTGCTCTCGGCGGCTAAGTCTCGGTTGCCGGGAGGCCTAGCCTAATCGAGCGCAGTGCTAAAAGGTTGAGGTCCCGCGGGCCTCTGGGCTCTGCCTGACGGATATTCGGTCGGGCGAGTAACGTGCCAGAAGGGCATCGTTACAAATTTAAAAGATTGATTAAATTTAATTTTCTGTTACGTCAAGCAAAAATTTAATGGGCTGCATAACGCGGTTAACCCCTTCGGCGACAAATTGGTTTTGCCTGAATGTGTTCTAAGCGGCAGAAAAAAATTCTTTGATTTTTTTATCCAGGGGTTTTTTGGATCGCAAAATACGATTATGTGGTCAAAATTGTGGAATTCAAAATGGCGGATCCAATATGGCGGACAAAATGTTACATAAGGCATAAGCCAAAAATTGACGTATTTTATAAAATTTTCGTGCTTTTTGTTTTGTGTATAATTTATCAGTGCGAAAATAAAATTTTTTAAATAAAAATTATCGATCATTGATGTCTAATAAATGAAAAGAAAATTTTAAAGTTATATTTTTCAAGACCCTCTGCATTAGCTTCTAAGATCGTAAATTTTCATTTACGACCTCAGAATGTGCCATGAGGAGACTGCAGAATTGGAATTACATTTCAGTTTTTCTTTTTTTATTTTATTTTCTAATTTTTTAAATTCTTTTATTTATAAATTTTTCTATTTTAAATTTATTTATAAATTTTTATTTATTTATAAAATTTTTATTTTAAATTTTATAATTTTTTTTGTATTTTATATTTTTATTAAAAATTATGTGACACATTCTATTCTCCATATTAGATCAGCTAATTTAAATATATTAATAATAACTGCAAATGCGTATTTTACGATTTAAAAAATACCTGATCACGAAATTTTAATAAAATAAGTTCATTTTTTATTTATGATATTTTTGCTCGTCATACTGAATACGCCGTTTGGAACTTGTTAATTTTAATCACAAATTCGTATTTCGTGACCCAAAAAACCTTAGACAATAAGTTGTAATGAAATAAATCAATTTTCGAATTGTGACATTTTTGTACGCCATATTGGATTCGCAATTTTGAATTTGTCAATTTTAACCAAATATATTCTACGACCCAAAAAACCCTGTACATATAGTTTTAAAACAATTGCAACAACAATCTGCAAGAAAATGCATTTGACGCCATATGACGTCATTGCCGCTTGTGGCATGAAAAAATATGACACCATATGGCATCATTGCCGCCGAAGAGGTTAATAATCATTTGAAAATTACTGATATCAATGGCGTCTTTTGCACCGACGCTCGACGCACGAACCTTTTCACCGTGGGCACTGTGTGCTAACGTTCACGACCAAAGCTCTTTAGCTCTTTAAAATTCAATGGATTTATTTTCACGTTTCTTTTAAATAAATAAGCCTTTCTCCGTAAAGATCTTTCGCCAAAACCGAGCCTCTATGTCAGGAATAGAGCCTCGTTTTCATAACAGAACAAAAATTATTCACACTTAATTGCGTAAATAACCCCTTTTCAAAAAAGGTAAAAAAAAGCGCCAAGTATACGCGCTCAGAAAACGCCTAGAATAAGAATTCTTGTACAAAATTATTTTAATTTGACAATACAAAATGTGTGAAATCACTACAAAATTACTTTTGTACAAAAAAAGTATAAGAAATTTATTTTTCCTATAAAAATAGTGATATCAAGATGGTGCGCCAACTATAAAAATAAATTTTTTTTAAATACTTGGCGCTGCCAAACCGAATAAGTTAATATGTAATTTAATATATATATAAGTTAATATGTAATTTAGTTTATAAGAAATTATTGCTAACATAAAGCACTTAAGATGTTTATTCGGTTTATTCGGTACATTTTGTATTGTCAAATTAAAATAATTTTGTATAAGAATTCTTTTTCTAGGCGTTTACTGAGCGCGTATACTTGGCGCTTTTTTACCTTTTTTGAAAAGATAATTTTGTTGTGATTTCACCCATTTTGTAGTAATTAAGTTTACGAATGTATATAGTTTCCAATTTATAAAATTTTATAATAAAATAAATCTCTGATACATTGAGCTTAATGAAACTTTATAAATTGCAAACTAAATTTATATACACACTTAAACTAAATATGTCATCAACAGATCATATAACTTTCATATAAAATAAATTTTTAGTATATAGAATTCAATCCTTGAAATATATAATAAATATTAAGATTTAATTTAATAATCACATTCGCAAAAGACATCACGTGATGGCACGTCACGTCGGACAACGGTCACGTGCAATATATCTTGATCTTTTTGAACGTACACGCACACCTACACATACACAATTAACCTACACAATTAAGTGTCTTTCTTAATGACACATTGAGGTTATGAGTTGGTTCGCGTTATAGCTGTCAGTGCAGAGCAGACGCCGCGTAACAGTGCGCTCTTGCGGTAAAAAAGCGAACTTGGACATTTTTTCGGGGCGACGACGACGACGTTTCTTAAGGTAGTTCGAAAGTAAACTAAAAGACTAGCCATATAAATAAAACTTTGGGAGGTTGTTCCTTAACATATAATAAACCATCTCTTAAAATTTGAGACCCTGTTGCCATGTAAATTATTGCAAACGAGCAATATAAAAAATCACTTTTTAACATAGCTCTTATGGGAGGTTATTGAATTTTTACCGGAAATGATATAGCTTTTAAGAAAAACTAGAGATATTAATAAAAAACTGATCACTGAAAGATGAAATCACAAGCTTTCCAGTGGTATATGAAAGGTTGTGTGTTGCCATGGATTTTTAAGAAATATTTGATCGAGAAAGTGATTATGCATGCGTGGCACGGAAGTAAAATGTCTATCCTGCGAACGAGCAGCTGCTCTGCGAACGAGAACAACATTAATCAATCGACCTTTTATAATTATTATAAAATTATAAACTACTTATAAGAAAACAATGGGAACATTATCAATATTAATAATTTTTATTTAGATAAGATGTTTAGGAAAAATTATAATGTATTTTATCAAGTTTTTTGTGAGTTGTATTATTGACTAACGATGTCATTTTCGAGCCTTAAATGAAAATTGCCCATTTTAGACTATTTTAAACTTTACATCGTGATATCTCCGCTCGTAGTTCACGTAGAATAAAAATAAAAATACTTTCATTATATAATTCGATCCTAAGCTTTCGATTAAGCCAACTTAGAATTCGATCGNTTCAGTCGTTAATGAGATCCGATAATCGAAGGATTTCTCATAACGACGTCTCGCNTAATAGAGGCACGGCCGTGTCCCGGCGCTGCGCGTAACCTGGCGCGCGAGAGACTACCGTGCCTCTTGATAATTGCCTACTCGCGAAAAAGATCTCATTGATAGTTCATTATGGTTAATGCTAACTTTAAAATTTATGTAATCATATAATTATAATCCTTATATGTAGATATATATGTATTCTAAATTTGTAAAAATTAATACTTATAAACCCGGACTTATAAAACCTGGAAACATAAGTTCACACTCTCGACGACTAATCGCACGTGATCATGGGATGAAGCAAATCACCCCCTTGGCGTATACTACCATCAAGCGACTATATAAGACTACGAAAAAACGAGGCAGAAGCGCAGAAGCTTTTCGGGACTCCTTCGGATAAGAAATCTCCGAAAAATACGGCCAAGTTCCTAGCATTTAAAAGTAAGACTTAATCTCTGCGCAAAATTCTTACTTAGCCGCAGTTCGAACTTCTCACCTTTCTGACTTAGTCTCTGTGCGAATTCTCAGTTAGCCGCAACTTGATATTTTTCTTTTACTTAACGTTCGCGAAGAGTTACATTCGGACTTGATCTCCGCAATACATTTGAACTTAGATAGTGCTTATAAATTTGTATTTTTCCCTTTTTTTTTCTTTTCGTTTCTTTTTGCATTAAAGTAAAATTGTTTATCTCTCAAACAAATATCTTTCTTTTCTTTCCTTTTTATTAATTTCCTCTTCATTTGTATCAATTGATTCACTCCACTCTTCTTTTCTCTTTCTGGAGGCAGCGCGCTATTTAAGGAGTTCTGTTTCTCTTCCTTCTTCTTCTCTCTGGAGGCAGCGCGCTATTTAAGGCAGTCTGTTTCTCGTTTTTTTCTTCTCTCCAGAGGCAGCGCGCCTGTTCCAAGGTGTTCTGTTTTTCATTCTTCCTTCTTCTCTCCAGAGGCAGCACTCTTGTTCCAAGGCGGTCTGTTTTTCGTTCTTCCTTCCTTTCTCCAGAAGCAGTGCACTCCAGGCGATCTGATTCTTTAGTCTTTCAATTCCAGTTCTTACTTGCCTCGGTATATCGACTTCTGTCACATATTTAATATCCACTCGCGTATCGCCTTTATAATTTTTTTTTTTCATTACTAAGATATATTCATCTAAAAATGGAAACTTTTCATAGACTGAAGCATGGGGCGAAGTCGAGCAAGCGGGTGGCGTAAGCAATTGCAAAGATTGCAGAAGGCATTATACGCACGGAGAGTTCGATCCCTCTATTTTTGAGAGAGCGAGCAATAATTCAAATCACTCCAAAAGAAGGGACTTATCACTCACCAAGAATCCTCCCGATTCCAACCCCTTAAAAGCCGTGAGCCCGCCTAGGGACAAGACTGCTGCACCTCCACTTAAAGAGGTTAAACAATTGCCAGTCCCACAACGGAGGCACCACAGAGAGTTCCGACGAGACCACTGCCAGTAATGGCACAAGTCCGAAGACGCAGCAACGTGGCCTCATCCGTGGTTCATAAACGCGGATTTAAACCGCGAATACGAGCAGTAGAGACGGATTGATTTATCAAGAGAGAGGGACAAAAAATTATTATCGGGGGATCCGCACTCCCAAAAACCTCTCCTTCGTTTCTCTTCTTCTCCACTACGTCCGTACTTACGACACTACCGAACGTAACAGTACAATTTAAAAGAAGAGAATTTTTATTGTACTGTTTTGTACTTTACTAACTTTCAATTTTATAACCTTAAAAGTTTAATTGTTGTTTAACTTCTGTTTATTAGTTATACATTTAAATTTAATTATATTTTTTATTAATTTTATTTATATATACAGGGTGTCTGGAAATTTGCGTGATACTTTATGATAAAAGAAACAACTTTTCCCTTTAACAAAATTCCACCCGATAAGGTTTCGCAGGTAAGCAGGTTGAATTTAATGAATAAGCGCGTTTATTCATGTGGTATAGGGCCGTCGCTTCTCACTCACTTGTTCATTGAAAAATAAAGACATATGTAAATAATAATAAACTTTACGAGCTAAACGTCTCATTATTCTAAATATTACACACAATTGCGCATGATAATTAAATAATATCACTAAATATAAAGAATAGTTTACTAATTAAATGAGAATATGTAATCTGTAGAAATGTCGAAAACTTGATTTAACTTGATGTGTAACAGTAGTTAAAAATAAAGTAAAATATTTGAGTTAAGACATTATAAGATCTAATTATCTTTTTATTCTTTTCACTATGAAAATACAAAATACTTGTCCAAAATTATTAATTTTTAACATGTTATAAGAATTACATAATTACATAAAATCTCAGTAACAGTTGTATCAATATCTAGAAATTTATTACATATTTTTAAAACAATTATTTACAAAGTATTACAATTATTTACAAAGTAAGTACAAGTAGAATTTAAGGGGTTACATCTGTTTGATTTGACCTAAAATAAGGCTTTTTTGGGAATTTTTTTAGACTCTATAAAAGACTCTAATAAAGCGATGAAAATACGGTTTGGAGGGATTATTACACATGTCATAAGATATACAAAAAATTTTTGTTTTGGAAAAAAATACAAAATGGCGTCTCAGTGGTAGGTAGACCGAAAACGTTTCCTTTTTTACGAGCGGACATATAAGTCACGAACATCAGCACCTAGGACAATATAAAAAATTTTTTCATTAACTACATTAAATTTGCTAGAGAATTACACACGATTATTAATATAAATATCAATTTTTCACAAAATGGCAGCAGTTTGTTTCGGTCAAAATTGAAATTTTTTCTTCAAACTGCTGCCATTTTGTGAAAAATTGATATTTATATTAATAATCGTGTGTACTTCTCTAGCAAATTTAATGCAATTAATTAAAAAATTTTTTATATTGTCCTAGGTGTTGATGTTCGTGACTTATATGTCCGCAAAAAGGAAGCGTTTTCGGTCTACCTACCACTGGGTCGCCATTTTGTATTTTTTTCCAAAACAAAAAATTTTTTTGTATACCTTATGACATGTGTAATAATCTCTCCAAACCGCATTTTCATCGCTTTATTAGTAGAGTCTAAAAAAATTCCCAAACAAAAGCCTCATTTTAGAACAGGTCAAACAGATGAAATCCCTTAAAGAAATTGTAAAAGCATGAAAATTGTTTCGATACAAAAAAATATGAAAATATGAAAATATTTACATTTATTGAAATAAATAATTTTTCGAAAATATGTTTCCGACACACGTAGACATAATTCTTTTAAAAATAAGTCCAAAATTTTATAATTAATCATATGGCTGAAGCTAAAATAATAATTAGATAACATACGTAGAAGCTCGTGATGTTGCAAATTAAAAGTTCACAAAATTTTGAAGAAACTTTAATCTTTGAACTGTTATAATTTTGTGAAACAAACATACAATAATTGTGGAGTCATTTTAAAGAGCGAGCTTTTTATTTTCACTTGCTTTGGTTACATTGATTACATTGATTCTCCTGAAGATAATATTTTACACTAAGAAATGAGAAATTCAAAAAGAATTTAAACCTCAAAAATTTTGCAAAATTAAACTACTCTACAGAGATGCAAAATTTATTTTCGTAGTTCAAATTAGCATTTGAAGATTTAAAGCCTGCCCTATAAAACGCTTATTAAAAAATCAGCAATTTTTTTCATCGTTTTTATTGCATTTTGAAAAATTTTCTACATATGCTAATGCCGGCGGCACAGTTGACATTTTTGACAAATATTAATATATATATATATACATATATATATATGTATATATATTTATATATTTGAGATTAATATATTGTTCACAATAACAACACAAAAGCATTAAATTTTCTTTAATTTTATTTAACAATTGATAAATTTTATTTAATAATTTTTAATACTTTAAATTGCTGTTGATCCATGTTATGAAACTGGATACTCTTGTGTAAACATCTGGAAATCCAACTGCGCAGGGAGTACCAAAAGAGACGATTCCAATTTGAGCTCCATTGGCTACTAAAGGTCCACCGGAATCACCCTGAAATAAAATTTTGATAATTAGTAATAAGGTATTAATTTTATAAATAGTAATAAATTGCCTGCTATCACAAGTTATTGGTATAATAATTTTTAGTTTTTCAAGATAAAATTGTAGTTGACATATAATTATATGAGTTCTATATAATTGTTTATATTTTTAATATTTTTTGAGTATAATATCAAAAATATATCTCACATATATACATATAACAAATTATTTTTTTATACTATATTAATAATTAATGGCTCACATGGCACGCTCCTTCTCCTTCTTTAGTCAAAGTGCAAATATGACTATCTATCACTCTCGAAGACATTAGCTCGCATTCTCTCTGCGAAAAAACTATCAATTCAATTTCTTGCAAGTTATTCGGAGTATTTCCACCAAGCTGAAAAAAATAAATGCGAATTTTGGATAAATAAGGCTCAAAATAAATGACAAACAATAATTATTAACAAATAATTAAATAATTATTAATAAATTCTCTCATTTGAGAGAATTTATTGAGAAAGAATACTTTTAACTTTTATATAAAACGAAAATCATGAGTTTCTTAAAGAGTATCTCATTAGTAGAAATGTAACTAGAAAATCTTTGTATTATGAGTTAAATATTACCCTTGTAGTCCCCCATCCTGATAACGTGCATGGCTTTCCCTCGAGATCTTTATCGCTTGTCGTAAGATTTATTGGTTGCACTAGTGTATTGTATCTGATAGGAGTTTTAAGGTGAATTAAAGCGATGTCATTAGTAAGTGCGTAATCATCGTAATCTTTGTTGACGCTAATACTCGCAATATCGTAAACAGCTCCTGATACGTTCAAAAAGTTCGTACCAACATGAACCTTTAGATCATTCAGGGAATTTTCCAATCTAACAAAAAAAAACATGTTAAAAACAAAATACAGTTAATTTCACGTATTATATTTATTTGATGTATTAAAAGACTACTTTTATAATTATATTTCATTAATATATATTGATATTCAGAATGTTTAACGTACCCTTTGACACAATGTGCTGCAGTTAACACGTTAAGTTGATTTAGAATAGATCCACCGCATCTATGTGAACCTACATATTTCAATGAAATTTGATACGGGAATTTGCCAATGGGTGCATCCTTACCGCCGATGATTCGAGGAGATGGAGCTCCTTATTAATAAAAATTGATCATATTAATATACCCGCAAAATAATATTTATACATTACTACATACACAAACAATTAATTATTGTGTCAATAGGGTTAAATAAGCTGTTTGGGAAAGTTATAAATTTATTTAAAATAGAAATTTTATTAAACAAAAATTTTATCTTTTACGTCATATTAATTTCTAATGTTAAAGTACACGTATTTAAAAAATGCGAAGAAATTTATGTATTCTTCTAGGTACGTTTACATAATTAATTAATTAATGATTGAAGTTATTGATATTGGAAATTTATGTAGAAAATATTATGTTTTACATAATTTATTTCTAGAAATACAAGATATTCATAAAAGAAGAGAGAATGGTGGAGTTTCGTGAGAAAACAGCAGTTTACTATCTTACACGGGTATAATCTGCACTAGAAAAAGCAGCTTTCTTTAGCCATTGACTTTTAGGAACTTTACTGAAACACCTCGCGCACTTTATATCACTCGACATTGTCATCAAACACACGTGACCGAATAGAATTCTTAGCTTTATAGGTACAAGAATCCGGTTTCCACGAATTCTCTATACCACTTGCAAATATTACTCTGTCATACATTCTCTTTGAAACCGTGTATGAAACTCCCGCTACACTGTAATAACAGATTTGGACATCTCGAATCGGAATATAGAATTTTTTCTCCTGCTGACTCGTCATTTTAGAAACTGCATCCCTGTAACCTTGCAGTTAGCGAACTGCCGTTAACGCACCTCAAACTTGAATAGTCTCTTCTTAATGACATAGGTTAATCTCGAGTAAGACAGTAAACAACTGTTTTATTCGCTTATGAATTTCTACCATTCTTTTTTGAATATCCTGTATGTGTGTTTGCATCTAATATACGTAAAGCAATAATTTATAGAAGCTATAAATGCAGTACATCGGATATTTATACTATTATTAAAAATTTTGCTTATTTTGTGTAGTTAAGTAATTGCTTTATGTATTATCAAAAAAGCACGTGTTGCTATTCTTATATGTATGCAGCATGTTTCAGAATGTCCTTTATATTGCTCGTAAGGCGATAAAACGTATTGAAATGAATAAAAAAGTCTCATACCATTTTGCGAAATTAGCAATAATAATCAAGTTATTCAATGTTAAAGATGAATGAATGAAAGCGCGCAGAAATGGTGTGAGAGAAGCGCTCAAGCCGCTGAAACTATAGCTCGGCCCACTGTATTAAGCATTGGTTACTGACATATAATAAGGGGAAAAAAAATAAATGTAACCATACGACAAGGTAACGGCGCGCTGTCCTTCCTTTCATTACGAACTAACAACGAATGTTTGAAGAGCCGTATTCGAATGCATTCTTTCATACTATCTTCGTACGCTCTCATTCGTTCATTTTTAACCTTTTATTATTGTAAATTCCAAAAAGCGATACAAGACTTTTTTGTTCATCTCAATTCATCTCCTCAAGAGCGTTGCAAAAGGATGTTCTAAGACAGATGTTCTAAGATGTTATATATATATATATATATACATATATATGTGTGTGTGTGTGTGTGTGTTTGTGTGTGTGTGTGTGTGTGTGCGCGTGCGCGTGCGCGTGTGCGTGTGCGTGTGCGTGTGCGTGTGCGTGTGCGTGTGCGTGTGCGTGTGCGTGTGCGTGTGCGTGTGCGTGTGCGTGTGCGTGTGCGTGTGTGTGTGTGTACAGGGTGTCCCATTTTAACTTGGACAGTAAAATATCTCGAAAACTGAGCTCAGCAGACAAAAATGTTTCAGACAAAAGTTGTATGGTTTCGAGGGGGACATAAGATGGTGTCATTGCTTTGACCTTGATAATTATTTGAAAGTCATGTGAAGATCACCTTCGATTCTTTAAACGGAACTCTATACTTTTTATTACATATTCTTGTAGCTTATCTCGAGAGCTTTCCAAAACGCTATAATGAAGTATGTTTTTGTTAACTATTTTTCTTTGTTAAGTAGTTAAGAGTTAATTTAAATTTTGTTATGACATTTTTTGATAAAATATGAAATATCTCATAAAGTATTCACTTTTGAATGATTTTACCTTAATACTTTTAGACGTAGAATAATAAAAGGAAACAATTAATGTAAAAAAGCACGAAAAATTAGGTTTAAAAATTTTATTGAATTTTTTAATGCATTGGTGGATTTTACAAAATTCCATATCTAAAAATTAATACTACTAATCAATTCCTTTTATTATTCGNCGTNTAAAAGTATTAAGGTAAAATCATTCAAAAGTGAGTACTTTATGAGATATTTCATATTTTATATTAAAAAATGTCATAATAAAATTTAAATTAACTCGAGAAGTACTTGACAAAAACATACTTCACTGTAGCGTTTTGGAAAGCTCTCGAGATAAGTTACAAGAATATGTAATAAAAAGTATAGAGTTCCGTTTAAAGAATTGAAGGTGACCTTCACATGACTTTCAAATAATTATCCAAGGTCAAAGCAATGACACCATCTTATGTCCCCCTCGAAACCATACAACTTTTGTCTGAAACATTTTTGTCTGCTGGGCTCAGTTTTCGAGATATTTTACTGTCCAAGTTAAAATGGGATACCCTGTATATATATATGTGTGTGCGTGTGCGTGTGCGTGTGCGTGTGCGTGTGCGTGTGCGTGTGCGTGTGCGTGTATATATGTATATATACATCTATATATTTGTGTATGTATATGTCTATATTATGGTAAAATATTTATAATTTATGAATTTATACCTTGAATGATGTATGCCAGAGTGATAAAAACGAAACAAGCTAACGCACGCATGTTTGCAGATTGTTCTTTAGGACTGAAGAAAATAGACGCACTTATATATGTTTCAGAAGCAGTTGAAACAAAGAAATAAATGACATGTTTGTAATGCTTTTTTGCATTTTTCTCAACGCGTTATCTTACGATAAAATACTGTTATTTATAATTCACATTATGCACTTATACAATGCACTTATAGAAATGATAAGAGATAGTTTAAATAAAATTTGCTTTTTTCATCGTCATAATATTTCTAAAAACAATGGAATTTACGTCCGTTTATCTGGTGATAGTCTCATAGTCAGTTTGATCTTATCAATTATTATATCTGATATTACATTGATAAATTGCATGTCATATGCTTAAAAGTCAACATATCTTTTATAATGTAAAGACAGCTACAAATCTGTTTGGTCAAAATCGAACGAATTTATAAATAATAAATAAATTTATTTATGACTAAGAAATATATTTTTAATAAAATCTTGCATAAATGTTATTTACATGTTAAGAGAATAAATATTATATTTAAGGGATATATTTGGTGAAATATTTTGATTGTAATGTCAACCATATTTGAGTGGCATGTATTTCTGAAAAGATCCCGTAAATTTCTATAAATATTGTTGTATGTATATTTAATGTAAATATACATACTTCAAGACATAATTATATAAAATATTATACAGGATGTCGCAGATCTACCATATAAGTCGTTAATAGTAGATTTCTAAGATCATTCTGAGATGAAAATACTAATGCCAAAATGTCGAGGCTATTATAGTTTTTGAACGGGAAAGGTTCAAAGTTGGCCAATTAGCTTGTCAAAGTTTCGCGCGCTTAGGGACACCGCTTGTTGAAAGGATCCTTCCACAACATTATTTATTTTAATAATAAATACTTGTGATAATAATATTTGAAATTATTATTCACCTTACTTGTTGTGACGTGACTTCGTCCGTCACAAGGACTAGCCTGATCAAGTGGAGACACAGGGAGCGGGATCGCATCCGCACACGCGGATAGGCGACCCCGTGAATATTAAAGTTACTGCGTATTCATTTCGTGTCGTTTTGTCCGTCCGATATTCAAGTTATCATATCTAATTATATTATACGAGTCGTAGATTAATGTTTGGAGTGGTGAGCCAATAGTGTCACTGTCCATACGGAAGAACGAGCGATCAGATTATTAATGACGCGACGATAACAATATTCTACATAAATCCGAGACTCTCTCAATCTATTTGTGAGAAACTGCTTAATTATTCAAATAAGAATAATTTTACTAAATATATTTATAAAGATATTAAAAGAAATAATAAAATATTAAAATAATATACCTCTCATCATCCAATGGCGCTACAGCTTGAGGTGAGCCTGGACCTGCATCACTATGGTTTTCCGAGATATTTCGAATTCTCTCATATGCCTGTGGTGCGCACCGGTTGATACACAGGCAACCGGAACCTACAAAATACAATACAATACTACATTTATTTAAAATTTATTTAAAAAGAAACTTATTCGTACATTTTCTGCTTAAATCAATTTGTCTTATTCTCAAAGCTCTATTATTTCGGATTGTAACGGTTTTAGTTTTATCTTGTTCAACAAAAAAAAAGAGTAAAAAGGCTAGACACTATATGTATACAGAATTTATTTACACGTTATATATAAGATAAGTTTATGCAAGAGTGCGGCGGATAAGCGATCCACGAAAGTAAGAATTCACGGCAAAAAACGATTTGTTATAACAGCTAGAAACCGTACTAGTCTAGCAAACCCGTAGCCGTAATAGACGGACAATGAGGTTCTAATAACTGTCGGTTATGCTGCATAAAATTAATATTTGTAACTAATAAAATTTAATATAGTAACAAAACAGATTTGCTGAGGTAATAAAAATAATTGTAGGATAAAATGTAGGGTTGCAATTTTTAACAAAGCATATTTGGTAACGTACCATACCATACTGATTTGCTGTGATAATAAAGATGATATTGTAGTAGCGGAAACTTATGTATGCTTGTGTGTATGTCGTATGGATGTCAATGTGCGATAGGGGATGAGTGAGCTTGCGGAGAGAGTGCGCTAAGAGCGGGTGACGAGAAGAAGGAAGTGAGCGACGACGAGAGTCAAGCGAGAGTAGTGAGAGATAGCGAGTTGTGAGAGACGATTGAGCGAGAATAGCGAAAAGAGAATAGCGAGTAGCGAATGAAAACCAGCGAGTTACAAGACTGTATCTATATCTATATATCTCTTAAAAAAAATGTATATATATATATATATATCCTTGTTACATCTGAACGAAGTAATAGTTATTCAAGATTTATCCTACAAATTTGGGGGCTCGTCCGGGATAACAAAGTGAGCCAACGACGAGTCGAGATAAGTGCGAAAATGGCGACGAAAGAAACGACGGATTTCAACGCGTTGAGCGTGGAGGGATTAAAAGAGAGACTTCGTATCCTGAACGAGAAGACGAGTGGCTGCAAAACTGAACTCGTAAAAAGGTTACTGCAAGTCGGTTCATCGGGTGCGAAAACTTGTGTGGCAGCCGAGGACATGCGAAAGGATCCAGTGACGGCGACCAAGGATCGAGAAACAACGGCGGCGATGAATAACAGTGCGGGTGAGATGTACGCCATGCGAAAGGAGCTCGAGATTGATCGGAGAGAGAAGGAGCTTATGAAAAAGGAACTCGCCAGACGCGAAATCGAGTTATTGCAAAACATGCAGCAAAGAAGTTCCCTTAACCTAAGTGATGCGCGAGGGGAGAGTCAACGGGCTGATTCTTCCGTGAGGATGACGCAAGAGACAGAACGTGGCGTAAGTATTGCCGAGACGCCTACACGCCTAAACATAACCTCAATTGCAGAGTTATTGGGCAGTTTCGATGGACGAAGTGAGATGTACGAAACGTGGGAGAGACAGGTTATATTTTTGAAGAGTGCGTATAAACTTTCGAACGATTTGATGAAGGTTTTGATGGGATCGCGTCTCAAGGGTAAAGCAGCTGAGTGGTTACATTTGAAGCCGGAAAACATTACCCTGTCGGTAAACGATCTACTTAAAAAGCTGAAGGACATGTTTTATCATCGACCCAGCAAGGTTCTGTTGAGAAAACAATTTGAGCAGCGTATCTGGAAGCGGGAGGAAACCTTCAGTTCCTATATTCATGATAAGATTATCATGGCAAACCGTATTCCACTTAGCGACGACGAGACCATCGAGTATGTCGTCGAGGGCATCCCCGATTCGGTGCTAAGAGATCAGGCACGAGTCCAGCGGATAAACTCACAGGAAGATTTATTAGAAGCGTTTGAGAAGATATCGCTACAAGGAAAGAATCAAAATGCCGTCACACACGCGAAGAACGAAGATAAAACGAAGCAGCAAAAGTGAGGAGAAATCCGGAAAAGGAGAAGCTGCGAAAGCTACTAAACGTTGTCATAACTGCGGACTCATTACGCGATAGATTGCCCGATGAAGAGCAAGGGTACAAAGTGTTTCGGATGTCAAGAATTCGGTCATATCGCGGCTAAGTGTCCGAACAAAAAAGACGAGGTAGCAAAAAGTAGTTGTAATGTTTCTGAGTATGCGGGTAAAAAATATAATAAAATTGTGACAATCGAGAATCAGAACGTAATGGCTTTAATTGATACGGGAAATGATTTGTCATTAATGCGTGCGGAACAATATATTAAATTAGGAGCGCCTAAGTTAATTAAAAAAGAAATCAAATTCCGCGGTATCGGTTCACAAAATAATACGACATTGGGAGAGTACAATACTTCAATAGAGATAGACGGTGTTATATTCCCGATTACAATATTTGTAGTTTCTGATACGTTAATGCAACATGGATTGTTAATCGGTACTAATTTCTTGAACAATGTCGAATTAAATATTAAAGAAGGTAACATATCGATTGTTAAATCGCGATGTAATGAGTCAGAAGATAATTTGTTACCGGAAATATATAAAATAGATTGTGTGAGTGAAACTGATGAGGTAGATTTGTCATATATTGCGAATACAAAATATCGAGCCGATGTAAAAGATTTAATTAATAATTATAATCCGAATAGTAGCAAACGAGAGATAGATTTTAAAATGCAAATAGTGTTGAAAGATAACGAGCCGGTATCTCAAACAGCTAGAAGGTTGTCTCCATTTAAGCGGGGAAAGATAAATGCACACGTCGAAGAATGGCTTCGTAATGGAATTATTCAACCGTCCTTGTCCGACTATGAAAGCCCAGTAGTGTTAGTAAAAAAGAGCAATGGTGGTACTAGATTGTGCGTCGACTATCGACAATTGAATAAAAAAGTAATAAAAGTAATAAAAGTTAGATTTCCTTTGCCTTTGATAGAAGATCAAATAGATGCATTAGAGAGTGCACACGTCTTTAGTACTTTAGATTTGAAGAACGGTTTTTTCATGTTCCGGTCGAGAAGGAAAGTCGAAAGTTTACATCATTTATAATACCGGATGGGCAATTTGAATTCCTATACGTTCCCTTTGGTTTGTGCAACTCTCCTGCCATTTTTCAAAAATTTATAAGTTCTATTTTCAAAGACTTGCTAAAAAGAAAGAAGATTCTAATATATGTTGATGACTTCATTATATTTTCTAAAGATTATGACACAAATTTAGAGATACTACGAGAAGTGTTTAATACTGCAGCACAATTTGGTTTGCGATTCAATTGGAGCAAATGCTGATTCTTACAGACTAATATAGAATTTTTAGGACACGTGATAGAAAACAATACTGTGCGTCCGACAGAAAAAAAGATAGAGGTAGTAGTAGTGAATTTTCCACAACCGTCAAATGTGAAACAGATTCAAAGTTCCCTCGGGTTAACAGGTTACTTTCGAAAATATATTCCCAATTATTCGGTGACAGCGCGACCGTTAACAGACTTACTTAAGTCCGATGTAAAGTTTAATTTCGGTGAAAGAGAAAAGATAGCGTTTAGGCAACTGAAGACTGCATTATGCCAACGATCAGTATTACGATTGTATAATCCAAAGGCGTATACCGAGTTGCATACAGATGTGTCGATACATGGATATGGTGCCATTCTATTACAGCGGGATAGTACAAATAACGCGATGTATCCAATTTATTATGCGAGTGGCAAAACGTCTCCAGCCGAAATGAAGTATACAAGCTATGAGCTTGAGGTTCTAGCGATAATAAAGTCTTTAAAAAAGTTCCGCGTGTACCTATTAGGGATTCCGTTTAAAATTGTCACGGATTGTCAAGCGTTTACAATGACTATGTCGAAAAGAGATTTGTGTGTGCGTGTTGCGCGATGGGCGTTGCTCTTAGAAGAGTACGAATATGTGATTGAACATCGTCCGGGTAAAACTATGATGCATGTGGATGCATTGAGTCGCAATCCACTTCCGTCTACCTTTCTGATAACTGAGAGCAAAGAGAGTATTATAGTTCGAATAAGGAAAGCATAACAAGAAGATAGTGCCGTACAGAAGATTTTCCAGTTAGCTAAGTGCAAGCAACATAACTATTATGTCGTAAAAAATGGCCTATTGTATAAGGAGATGGCCGGTGATATATTGTTGGTATTACCGAAAAGTCTACAGTCCCAGATGGTTCGACAGGCACACGAGGTCGGCCATTTTACTGTGGAGAAGACTGAAACAATTCTGAAGAGAGACTACTAGTTTTCCAACATGCGTTCTGTGATCGAAAAAGTCGTCCGCAACTGTATAAGTTGTATCCTGGCAGAGAAGAAGCATGGGAAGAAAGAGGGATGGCTACATTCCATAGATAAAGGATCCATACCATTGGATACCTATCATATTGATCATCTAGGTCCACTTCCAATCACGAAGAAGCAGTACCGTCACATTCTAGTCGTGATTGATGCCTTTAGCAAGTTTACGTGGCTGTATGCGAGTCGATCTACAAGTACTTCTGAGGTGCTTAATCAACTGAAAAGGCAAACTAACGTTTTTGGCCCCAGGAGAATCATCTCCGATAGAGGAACTTCATTTACCTCACATGACTTCAGCCAGTACTGCAAGGACGAAGATATACAACACATTTTGATTACTACCGGTGTTCCTAGGGCAAACGGACAAGTGGAGCGAGTAAATCGAACGCTCATTCCACTTTTATCTAAGTTGTCTGCGCCAAATTCAGGCGAATGGCATAAATATCTGGAGCTGTGTCAGAAATACCTGAACATTACACCCCATTGAAGCATAGGTACAACGCCGTTCAAGTTATTTTTTGGTACGCACATGAGAATGAAGGAAGATCCGAAGATTAAGAAATTGATCGAGGACGAATGGATCAAGATGTTTGAAGAAAGTCGTGACGAGCTTAGAACAGAAGCGAAAGAAAAAATTTTGAAGATCCAGCAAGAAAATAAGAAAAGCTATAATAAAAGAAGAAAAGAAGTTAGAAGATTCAGGGAGAATGATCTAGTTGCTGTTGTTAAGAGAACGCAATTAGGACCAGGATTGAAAGTGGCTTCAAAGTTTTTGGGACCCTATCAAGTTACAAAAGTTCTGCGAAATGATAGATATTTAGTGAGAAAAATCGGTGAAACTGAAAGCCCATTAGAAACATCAACTGAGATCGATCACATGAAATCATGGGTGGATAATTTCGATTTATCTGAAGGCAGCGAGGAGGATGAAGAAAACGTCATCTGAGGACAGATGATTAGCAGGAGGGCCGAGTGTAGTAGCGGAAACTTATGTATGCATGTGTGTATGTCATATGAATGTCAATGTGCGCTAGGGGATGAGTGAGCTTGCGAAGAGAGTGCGCTAAGAGCGGGTGACGAGAAGAAGGAAGTGAGCGACGACGAGAGTCAAGCGAGAGTAGTGAGAGATAGCGAGTCGTGAGAGACGATCGAGCGAGAATAGCGAGAAGAGAATAGCGAGTAGCGAATGAAAACCAGCGAGTTACAAGACTGTATCTATATCTATATATCTCTTAAAATATATATATCCTTGTTACATCTGAACGAAGTAATAGTTATTCAAGATTTATCCTACAATATGTTACACTAGTAAGTCTTATTCTAGCAAAGCATTAGCACCTCTGTTAGAATAAAATGACTGTTGTTGTTAATAATAATAACTGTTTAATATAATTAACATATTTTTTATCAATAAAAATTGATATACAAACATTTTGCTAAATTTTATTTATACCCATTAAAAAACTGCAGCGTTTCCCCTTTCCAATGCAATTTTTGTTTTTTCAATAACTGCACACATTTAAAAATGACAGCTGATTAGTTTCAGCAACTTTCCATGGGACACCCTATACATACATATCACATATTCAACATTAGCAAAAATTAGCTAGAAATAAATACACGGATTATATATTTTATTTCTTTTTAGCTTTTTATTCCAAACTATTGTACATATTATGTAATTAGAACCATAAAACATAAGATATATAAAACTTACAAAGAAGTTATTTATATAGAAACCATAGTTAACGCTTTTGCACTGGCTTTGTACTTCAAAATGCTCTATTAATTGCAAACTTTGATCGACATCGACACTTCGATTTACATTAAAGTACGTAGCGTGGAATAATATAATTTTCATTGTGAATAGTTTTATGAAGATTCATCGGTAAAGGATCGCTCAGTTCTTCAATATAGACATATATTTTTTTGGTAAATATTGACAAAAACGGCAAGTGGAAAAACGTGGAAAGTTGCAAACCCCGTCCAAACGTTATTATTCAAACTCACAACTTCCACATAGGTTAACAACAAAAATTTTGCATCTAATTAGACGTTGAATATTTAATTTATTATCTAGTTAAGGGATTGGGTAGGGTTAGGATAAAGCGGGAGAGGGTGCGGGGGAGGGGCGGAGCCTATTTAAACACACAACTACAATTTAACTACTCACAACTACTCATAAAATATATACAGTGTTTGAAAATTTATATATTTGGTAAAAATTATTTTGTTAATAACTTTTTAATAAACTTTTTAATAAACAACGAGCGATGGCTAAAACCTCTTGGAGGTTACTCAGGGAGGTGACCTTGACAACATATATCAAGGTCAAGCTGATCGGAGATGCCTCCGTTTTTATCAATATTTACCATTTTTTTTCCTGAAAATCTTACTTTATAACCTTGTGTTCGTTAAATCCTATAGTTATTAAAATCTCACAATAAAGAATTACAATATTGTTACAAACAATGACAATATCAATAGAACCAAATAATGGGCCAGAATCACTTTCATCAATCACAACAATTAACTTTTCATGGAAACTAGTTCCTTAAGATTGTTTTTAATATTATTGGGCAAACAAGCTACAATTTCTTCTAAGTCACATTTGGCGATATGTTTTACAGGTTCAATTGAAAGAATTTATAAAATAGAAAACGAAATCTATAACATATATGTAATTGTTGCTTAACAGCAACTGAAAAAGCCTTATTTTTTTTACAAGAGTTTACAAAAGCTGATTTTTTTCAAAAACTTGTTTTGCTTCGAATTTGAAACATGAAAATTGACTTACGGATCCACAACTTGCCATGAAAACAGGATAATAAACAAGAAGGTGCAGTTTGAAAAAAAAATTCAATTTTGAGCGAAACAAACTGCTGCCATTTTGTGAAAAATTGATATTTTTTAATAATCGTGTGTACTTCTCTAGCAAATTTAATGCAGTTAATGAAAAAATTTTTATATTGTCCTAGATGCTGATGTTCGTGACTTATATCCGCCAGCAAAAAAAGAAGCGTTTTCGGTCTACCTACCACTGGACGCCATTTTGTATTTTTTTCCAAAACAAAAAATTTTTTTGTATACCTTATGACATGTGTCATAATCCCTCCAAACCGTATTTTCATCGCTTTATTAGTAGAGTCTAAAAAAATTCCCAAAAAAGCCTTATTTTAGGTCAAATCAAACAGATGTAACCCCTTAAAGATATTTTTTCCTTTATTGTTAATTCTTGTTAATTTTTTATTATTTGTAATTGTTTTTTTCGTAATTTTCTCGATTTCGCTGGTATGATACATCATCTTTGCATTGTAGCTGGGTGTTTCGTTTTATATTTTTACAAATTCTATAGTAATAATGAGCACTAAAGCTTTCCACAAAACCGAAAATTGAATTAATTTCCAGATTATCACCAGTACAGAATTCAGTACTAAAATATATGGTTTTTTCTCCGTTTTTAATTATTTATATTCCTTCACTTGCCAAAGAATTAAAGAATTAAGTTCTTCAATTAAAGGAGTAAATGTTTTTTTGTTTTGAAAGCATAAATTTTTCTATTTATGCTTTCAAAAATTAACACAAGAAAAATATTATCCGTAAACTGGCATTCAGGTGAAAGACAAAGTAATGATACATAGATTACTCCGAGTTTACCTGTCTTCGGACCTAGTGGATTATTTGACTCAAAGTCGTCGAAATAAAATATTAAAAGTAAAACAATATCATCTGATTCATAGAATGACATTTTCTGTTTCCATCTATCAGATTGTACATAATTATATATTCTATCTGAAAACATTTGTTAAATAATGCATGTATGAAAGTACGCCCTCTAAAGCATTAGGAATTTTAAAAAACAACTCTAATGTTCGCTTTAATGAAATAAATTGTCCACTGTTATAGATATTTGGTTCAGTATTACGTTCTATTATGTACGGTTGCGGAGTAATATCCCAGTGAGAAATGACTCATCGAATCGACGTCAATTTGACATCGAAAATGTTCATCAAAATCGAAATACTCATTGAAGTTGACTCGATTTTGGGCCTCGTTTTGATGATTTTTCTATGAAATTTCGATAGCTTTTCGAGCAAATTTCGATTAATTTTCGAATAAATTTCGATAATACTTCAATAACTTTTCGATTAAATATCGATGATTCGATTAAATTTTACGCTCGATTGCATCAACATTATTTTAACTTTAAAAGAGACTTAAATATGTGCCTGTCTTGATTTATTTACAAAAAAAAGAGAGAAATATGTTTAAGTCTCATTTAAAATAAAAAAAAATGATGATGCAGTTGAGCCTTATTAAAATAAAATAGAACAGGTATTAATAAAAATAACATATAAGAACAAACATTGTTTTTATTTTATAAAGATTACACGCGATCGCATGCAGACAATAAAATGAAACTTTTTTTTTTAAATAATTTTTTAGGGGCTATACTAAAAATTATATAGTGACGTAACTATACATTTTCACTAAATTGGGTGCATCTACAGCGTAACGAATCTAAACACGCCGTACAATATATCATAAACCATACACAAGAAAAAATTATGTATGTATTTGATGTACACTAATGTACATCAAAATGTTTTTTAGAAACTCTAACGCTAAACTCTAACCAACTAGTTGATGACAAAGAAGTTTTAGTTAAATATAATATATACAAATTATTTAGTTTATGATTTAACAAGTAGCTAGTGCGGACTCCATTCCCGAGAGAGATAGTCCCAACACCCACCAGCATAAGGTGCTTTCCAGCAATCGACACAGACAACGCAGTGAATTGTTTCGTCCTTGTTTAAAATTTGACAGTAAAGCTGAAACGATTTACTGCATAGTCTGTGCCAATTGTTGGAAAATATCCATAGCTAGTGTGGACTCTATTTTCCAAAGAGAATAGTTCCAGCACCCACTGGCACTGTATTTACTAAACCATATCTAAGAAAAATTTGTATATGTATTCAACTCCTTCATCTTTCAGTCGCTTCATTTTACTTTTTCATACACCTTGTATAAAAAAACGAACTTAATGTGGAAAACAATATGGTAATTCCATATATAGACCAAAGCAATACGGTAATTCTATATTACCATACAAGAAACAAAAATTATCATACAAGAATACCATACAAAATTGGGGAATGCAAACATATTACATAATTTCGCAGCGTTCACTACAGTCTAACGTTTTTCAAGCTTCTTTTTCTATATGCTTCATCATCCTGTTTACGCCATGGGGCATTGGCTAACCATGTTTTCATAGTTTGTTCTGCTTCGGAAAGTGTTGTTTCGTCAAATTTAAGCAATAGTGAACCTAAATCAGACATCATAAATTGTAAATAAGATCGGTCATTCATAAATCTAAAGCACAAATACTATTACACATAATACTAAATCTAATACGAATATGGTGACTTATGTTTATTTCTTTTTAATAAGTTAATATTCAATTATAAAATAACAAAATATATATAAAAAATATTGCATGAATAACTCTCACCTCGTATTACATCCCATATCTTCAATTTGTAAAAGGGTACTTTTGTGTTTTGTCCTTTAAAACTCATTGTAGATGCCACAGAGTTTGTCAAAAGTTTTGTAGCAATTTTTACAGTAGATTTTGCTATATCTTTAGATGTAATAAAAGAACTGAAGTATCACACTAGAAAAGATAAAATTAAAAATATATTATAACAAATACCACCAAAATAATGACTTCTTTTATTTTAAAAATTAGTACATACTGCACAACGTACGTATTAAAGTGATAAAAAGAAGAAGAAAATGAATAAATTGATATAAAACATATGATTACTCACCGCATTTGCTAGATTGCAATCATTTTCTAAAAATGTCTCCAATGTGGTCAATTCATGTTGTGTTTTAACAGGCACAGTTGAAAGATTAGCAGATTTTTGAAGTTTGTTTTCATTCGGGAGAAGAAATCTACTGAGTCTTCCAACATTCATGATAAGTGTGTCAACCTTATCATTAATTTCTTCATATCGAGCAAATAATTTTTCCAAATACTCTTCTAATGTTTTAATATCTTCATCAACAAAAAAAGAAATAAAGACAATTAATAAACGTGAGTGTGTGTACGTATGCGTGTGTGAGTGCGTGTATGAGTGCGTGTGCGTATACGTGCATGCATGGATATATACGTATGTAATCGAATGTATTTTGATTTTCACTGAATTTTTTCTTGGCAATATATTATTGAACTTAACATGGGAACTTATCAGCCTTTTCATTTTCACTACAATTATTGTTTAAGAAATTTAAATGAACACGTTGTTTATACTTAGAAGGTACTGGACGAAACTCTGATTGCAAAAAAGAATCTTGAAAATATTGAAAAAATGTACAGATTTATAACACACTAGATATAATACAATAAATATAGTTTGATGTATATATTTAATACGTTTCTTACTATTTGACGTTTCATTTTCATTGTTTCCAATTCTCCATGTTTTCATCAGTTAAGGATACATTCTCATGTAACCATTAAAAATTTGGCCGTCTTTGGAATTTTTTTAAGAGAAAATTATAAAATACACGATTCTAATTTTTTACACATTTATTAATACATATGTCAAGATGTGAAAAAATTTTTAGAGCAATATTTTCATTCCACAATTCCGAGACATTAATTGAGAGGTATAGCGTTGAAAAAATGAACGGTTAACACCATATCTCAAGAACCAAGAGCCTGAAATAAAAAAACCAAATTTTTTCTTAAAGTTTATTTGCGTGCCTATCGCGTAGACTAGAATTATTGAAAAATATTAAAAATTCGCAAATTGACACGTGTTTTTAGAAAGTGATGCAATAAATTTTTTACTTTTACTTTCTAAAAACACGTGTCAACTTACGAATTTTCAATATTTTTCAATAATTCTAGTCTACGCGATAACCACGCAAATAAACTTTAAGAAAATTTGGTTTTTTTATTTCAGGCTCTTGGTTCTTGAAATATCGTGTTAACCGTTCATTTTTTCAACGCTATGCCTCTTAATTAATGTCTCGGAATTTTGGAATAAAAATATTGCTGTAAAAATTTTTTTCACATCTTAACATACGTATTAATAAATATGTAAAAAATTAGAATCGTATGTTTTATAGTTTTCTCTTAAAAAAATTCCAAAGACGGCCGTATTTTTAGTGCGGTTACATGAGAATGTATCCTTAAAGACGAAGTAGAGCTTTGTGGAAGATTATTTTGCGACAAAGACGAAGCAGAGCTTTGTGGAAGATTATTTTGCGACAAAGACGAAGCAGAGCTTTGTGGAAAATTATTTTGCAACAAAGATGAAGCAAAACTTTATGGGAGATTACTTTCTGTTAGCAGTACTATATCTTTTGTTGATAATTATACTGCCTTACAAGAAGACTTGCTTTTACTATGCTCGGACTTTTCTGTAATACATGTTGTGTAACTAGTAGAAGTATTTAAAATACTTTTGTTAGCATTCTTCTTCATTTCTCGTATACTTTTCAATTTTTCAATACTATCGCGTTTAGCACATGCCTAAACAAATTACACTTTCAAGATTAAAAATTTTAAGGGTAAATAAAGGAACATTACTAATTATAACATAATCATTAAATAATCGCTAATATCAGAATGAATGTTGGTATTCTATAAAAATTTTATATATAGCTTTACATATATCCTGTTTTCTAATTTAAAATGTATAATTGGAAAATAAGATATAAATCCATATATAAAATTCTTATAGATTACCAAATAATCCAATGCTGAGTGATATTGACGATTTTTTATTTAATAAAAATTTTAAGCTTACAGTGATATTGAAAAAACATCAAGAGGCACGGTAGTGTCTCGCGCGCCAAGTTACGCGCAGCGGGGCGCCGGGACACGGCCGTGCCTCTATTACGCGAGACATCGTTATGAGAAATCCTACGATTATCGGATCTCATTAACGACTGAACCGATCGAATTCTAAGTTGGCTTAATCGAAAGCTTGGAATCGATTTATATAAGAAAAATGTTTTTATTTTTATTCTACGTGAAGTACGAGCGGAGATATCGCGATGTAAAGTTTAAAAAAGTCTAAAATGGGCAATTTTCATTTAAGAAACGTCGTCGTCGTCATCGCCTCGGCTAGGATTGGTCATTGTGAAAATGTCCAGGTTCGCTTTTTTAACGCAAGAGCGCGCATTGTTACGCGGCGTCTGCTCTGCACTGACAGCTACAACGCGAACCGACTCCAAACGATCGAGTCGAGCCGTAGCGTTCGTGGAGATTGGACGGAACATAACCTATCGACGNGACGTGAGAGCTTAGTGCGATAGAGCGGAGATTAG
>JAJVSH010000324.1:86868-108168 GCA_021460005.1 Tetramorium alpestre | reverse complement strand
GTCAAACTCAATCAACGATTACTTCATGGAGTCTGACTTATTTGAGGACTATGAATACATCACGCAAATAAGCAAGACTTCGCTAATAAGTTAGACTTCGTCAAGTCAGTCTTAAGTCTTCATATAAGTTTCGACTATGAATACGGGCCTTAGAGCATATAGACATGGAGAAGGAATGGCATATGTTTTCCATGATCCGAAAGTATGGCCAAGATCTGTGCGAGAGAGAAAGGTATAGAGTCCTATTTCTCCTCTATGCGCATGCGTTTTATACTAACGCGCATCTAAACTGCGCATCTATATAAGATTTCTACCTAAAATCTACCTAAGATTTTACTCATGAAGCCAAGTGCGCGACTAATCTAATCGAAAAAAAAACATAAATTTACTAAATTAATTCATTTTGTACATGAGTAAAAATTTTAATAAAATCCATTTTTCATCTTGCTTATAACCTTAAAATTTGCTCCAAGTTTATAACCTGTATTGTCTAAATCACATTTTGTCTATCAATTTCAACGCATGCGCATAGAAGATAAATAGGACTTTATACCTTTCTCTCTCGCACAGATCTTGGCCATACTTTGCAGGCAGCATTCCTCCTCCATGTCTATATGGAACTCTAAGCTAACTGAGCAGCTACGTAGCGATTTGACGTGATTGGTTCTTACCGTTAGATCCAACAAATCACGTCAAATTGCTACTTAGCCGCTCAGTGAGCGGTTGCGCTACTGGATGCACCTAATGAATCACAAAGCGCTCAATGTTTTGAATTTCTAAAGCCTAGAACACACGATGCTTTTTTTACCTGCCGAATTGTTTGCTCGTATCTGTGCTACGTGTCCTGATTGGTTTTTATTGGTTCTTAAAATCGTGAGAGCCAATCAGGACGCGTAGCACAGGCGCGGGCAAACAATCCAGCAGGTAAAAAAGCATCATGTGCTCTAGGCTTAATTTATAATTCGAGAAATCGAACGCAGCAAAGAAAATGCAAGCAGCACGGCAAACCTATTAATTCTAATTTAGAGAAAAATTCTGTTCAAATTTCTTTTTAAAAAGAATTTAGGGAATTTGGTTTCGGGGGAATTTTGCAATGGGGAAAAATCGGGGAAAAATTTGCCAGACAACGACGTGACAACAGCGCGCTAATGCCATCTAATCCCGCGTGGTGAAAATGCGTCACATGAAGAAACCCTGAAATGCGGAACGTTGAACCGGATAGATGGAAAATGTCATCGTTATCTTGAGTCGAGGGTATCACCCGTTGGATTTACATATCGGCGCGCGGGCGTTTGTCATCGGGGCGTCGCAGCGAGTCGTGGAGGTTCCGAACGACCGCAAATTCTCGTCAATCGTCTGTTCGCGTTTCGGCCTTTCGTCCTCTCCCGTCGTTTCTCCTCGCCGACGCCTGGTATCGTCCCTGCGTGTGCGACTATACGTATGGGCGATGCGTCGACGTGCGTTGGTGTCGTAACGACGATGACGGACACGCTCTAGCTGCGGAAAAAGAGGAGCGGCCTTAGATCGAGGAATACCTGGGGCGCGACGGTCCTAACCTAACCTCTCAGTTTGACGGCAACATGAAGTCGGACAACACGGACAAGCACAGGGGCACGATACTCCTCAAGCCGGAGGAGAACGAGCAGATCTTTCAGCTGATAGGGAATCGATGCCAGGTAATGTTTTCCTTTCGCCCATCGATGTTGTCAATGCGAGTTTCTTGATATTGATCTGCCGACTCGACCTATTAATTCGATTGACATAGTCTTTCATAGTTGAAATAATAAAAAAAAATTTTGGAGAGCTTCATGTCTGTGTATTTATGAAAATGCATATAGCCAATTTGTAATAAAATCGTTGTTTTGGATTAATTTAGTGTTTTAAGGATGAAATAGGAAAAATCATTGAAAGGCACTTGCAATTAGTTTTTTTAATTTGATTAATATAGAATTATTTATTATTATTATAATACAGAATTAATAATATAGAATAGTAACTTGTTTTATTGTTTAATTCTATTCTATATTCTATATTATAATAAATAATTTTATATTATTAATGAAATTAAGTAACTAATTGCAAGTGCCTTTCAATGATTTCTACATATACAAATTTTTGCATATATAAATATGTAAATAAATTCAAAAATACAACTTATTCTTTGATTCACATATTTACATAATCAAACTTTGTGTTTGTATAATTTTGTATAAACAATGTATCTATATAATTATAAAATATATTAAAATGTGATAAATGGAATAAAGTTATAATGTCAAAGAAATAATTATAATTTGTATGCAAGTTACACAATGTTATACAAGTAATATTAAAAAACAATTGATATTTTTTATTGAGACAATTGTTAACACAATTTTAATTGAAAAGAATCAAATTAATTTTTTATAATTTAAATTGTTACACATTTTTTACATTGTTCATTTGTACTGCCGTTTTAGTGTTTAGCAGCTGGTGTCATACAATTATATTTGACTGAAGCACCCCTACATAAAGATTGGATAAAAAAGAGTACAGGTGTCATTACCTTAATAAGAGACAATCCAAGGCGCAGTTTTTTTTTGCGATTATATTGTCTGCAAAGGAAGATAATGTTATGGGAACATGAAGTCTACAATTCAATGGATTATAAAGCACCAATGTCGTTTTTTCATACATTTGAAGCTGAGGATTGTATGGCTGCATTTAATTTTGCAAACGAAACCGAAGCTATTACATTAAGGTATAAATAAAAATTAATAATGAAGAAAAATGAACTAAAGTTTTACTACAAATACTTTAGATTGATTGCAAAAATATATTTGACAAGGAAGAGTAGAAATAATTTTTTCTTTACATTTTGGTTTTTTTTTAGAAGTATTCTTCTTGGAAAGTTAAATGCTAAACGTCAAAGAAGGCAAGAAAGGAAAGCAAAAGAAATGCAGGCTAGCAGACCCTTGCCTTGGAGGAATCAAAGTAGCATATCATCTTTTACTGTCACATCGGGTTCATCAAGTAATTTGTCAAATGGTGCGCCTGCTACAATTGGTGTTAACAGAAGTGCTTCTAGTAGCTCAATGTACAGAACTACAAGGAAAAGAGGCGAGCAAGACCTCAAGCGTAAGCTGACTAAGGATGATATTAGCCTCCCTTCTAATTTCAGGTACAGATTCAGGTTTTACTTTGCACCCTGGTGTGTTTAAAAGTTATTTAAATATATATGAATATATTATTTTATCTCTTTGCAGACACGTGGCACACTTGGGATGGGACGCTAATAACAAAGGCTTGGAATTGGATTCTGTAGATTCACAATTGCAACAATTTTTCAACAATGCTGGCGTCTCGGAATATGAACTTCAAGATAAAGGCACCCGGAAATTTATTTATGATTTCATCGAAAGGAATGGAGGCATGAGTGCAGTGCAAGAGGATATTCGGCCGATAGTTAATGCTAAAAATAGCAATCAGCCTCCCGCACTGCCGCAGCGGCAGGAATATCCTCCACCTGTTCCAGCACGAACAATACCTGTGAGTTCCGTTCTAATATCACATTAATTAAATACCTTTAACAATTTTGTTTTTGACTGTAAACAATTTATAAATTTTATTAAACAAATTCTAATTCTTTATAAAGTTTACAATAAAATGATTTCAAACACTAACATTAAAGTATAATAATATTTGCATGTATAACAATAAAAATTTATTTTTATTTTATTATGTTTCAGCATCAAACACGCACTGCTCCGCCTTTACCTCCAAGTCGTTTCAACACGTCTTCTTCATTACCAAGTGTGCCATCTAGCCTACCTCCGAGCACACCTGTAAATGTTTCGTCCACCAATATTCCACCGGTGCACAGAACCTTACCGTCAAGACCACCTCCTCCGACCATAACCGCGGCGCCGATCCTTCCGCCACCTCCGCCGCCACCTCCACCTCCAGCACCTTCTTCGAAGATTAGTACGAACATCCCCACACCACCACCACCTCCGCCGCCGTTACCGGACCCGAGTACCGCCAATAACTCAACAACGAATACAAATGTTAATAATAATAATGAGGAATCAATCACGGATTTTAGACCAATGCTCATGGAATCTATTAGGAGCGGTACAATTTTAAGGGTATGTACGAGCACGAGTGATCCATGGTATTTCTGGCTGAGGATCAATTTGCTTTGCGATAAAAAATTCATCAATTTTTTCCTTGAGAATTTTCTGAAAAAAATGTCATTTTTCTATTTTTTTTTGGATCTTTATATTCTTTAATCTTTATTGCAAAATTACTGTATATGCAATATGTGATGCTCTATATGTACACCTTGTATATGCAAAAGCGTATCTACTTTATCAAAAATCAAATATTATATAGCAATAAATAATTATTTTATTTTTAATTTCACATCATTAAGATTATGAAATTAGAATTTTTTTATGGAATTTTATTTTCAATGTTTTTTCAAAAATACTTAATTATAATCTCTACATTGTTGTTTGATGTTTTTAATCTTTTTAAATAATGTATTGAGGTATTAATACTCCTCTCTCAATCAAATGTGCAATATCATTTTGTTTTAGCATTGATTTTTTAAAGTGTAGTGTACAGATTATATTAGTAATATCATATCTCTTTTAATTCTTGATAACAAATCTGTTATCATAAGACACTCAAAGAAATTTATTTCTGTTGATAAGCAGTAGCAGAATTATATTTTTATACTGTTAATTTTTTATAAATGTTTGCTTTTTGAAAATTAAAGAAAAGAGCATATTTTAAAATATCAAAATTATATAAGAACATAATTAGTAAAATACTATTAATTTCAAAATATTGCAAATCAAATAAAAATAAAATAATGTAATGTAATGTAAAAAAATTGAAATTATGCAGTTCTTTTTACATTTATTCTCAACTTATTTAGGTATAATGATTTTAATCTTAAGAATCGGTATTAAACAATTTGATATTTTACTTTATAGAAAGTTGATAAGACAGAAATAAAACCAGCATTGGTTGATGATTCAAGAGGAGAATTGCTACGACAGATACGTGAAGGCATTGAATTGAAACCCGTTCGAAATGAAGCAAAATCGAATACAGTACCTGCACATGGTGGTCTGGCCGGCGCGTTATCTAGAGCTCTAGCTGAACGGTCTCGTGCAATTCATAGCGAAAGCGAAGAATCCACTAGTGATACTACCGAGGATGATGAATGGGATGACTAAATTGGGTTAGTTAATTAATTTGTATTATACATTTTAATCATATGTATATAATCTGCTGTCATCTTTACTGATAAAATATTTACTTTTTGTATTAATAAAGATGCAATAATAATTCTTTCAGATAAAAAAGTTAATAAAAGACTATAATAACACTGTGATATATTATTGATAAATTAACAAAGTTATCTATAAATATGTAACGTAAATGACTTAATTTTAATACCCAAAGAAGACTATAAATTAGATAAAAATATTTAGAGAGTCATTTTAGATCTAAAATAAAGGCACAAAGGATAGGGCAGGTAAGGGCAGATTATAGTCATTCTAATATTTTACAAAAAGAATGTTACAGTGTGTTTGGTGTAAATGTTAATATGTAAATATTTTTTTAATTAGTAGAGTTTGAAAAAGTTTTGTATAAAAGTTTATGGAGCTTACTTTATGGAGCATCTATGTTGTTATTTCTAATCGTATATATAAAATCATAAAGCCATTTTTAACTATGATATTTTAAACAGAATAATATATTTACCTGTTTTAATAAATAACAGATAGCTTTATTAGAAAAATAAATAATAATGAAATATGATGAACCAGTTAATGTAGAATTAAAAAACTTTCTTATTCAGATTTATTATTATCTCTGTTATGAAAAATATTTGTGGGGTATTAAATCAAAACTTGTTTATTTCACTTTTGCTATTTTGTGGGAAATTAAAAGAAAACATATTTTTTATTTTGCAATTCCAAAAGTTTTTAGGTGTTATATTTAATAATCTGAGTATTTTGCACTTTCATTAAAAGCATCGGTAAAATTTTTGAAGTTATGAAACCAAATAAAAAAATATGTTTTCTTTTAATTTCCCATAAAATAACAAAAATGGAATAAACGAATTTTGATTTGATACCTCACATTTTATAATATAAAGAAATAAATACACTTTAAAAAACTACTAATTTTCAAGTAATTTTAGAAAATTAATACTTAAAAATCTACATGTTTGTAAAAATCTTACAAAATAAAATAACTTTTGAAAAAATTTGTTATATATCTCTATTAGATATGTTCATGTTTTAACATTTTAATCAAATATATAATATTACATAATAAATATAATATATAATTATATAAANGACAACTATTGAAATATTATTTGACACAAAGTATTGAAAAAATTTTAGTATTTTGATTCATCATATATAGTCATTTCTCATGAGTTATATATTATATTTGTTGTGTAAAAATTGTATAAAATTTTATCAATCATTTTATGTAAATGTTGTGTATATATTTGTTTTTCTTACGTATCTTCAATCATTTATATAAAATATATCCTTATTACATGTTAGATCAGTATTTAAAATTAAATTAATTATTTTCTTTCAATCAAAATACTTGCAATACATTGATGTTTATTATAAAACCTTGTTGTAAATTTATAATGCAATTTATAATGCAAAATCTTTATATATTATTTGTTATTGAATCTTTTCAATTAGTGATTATATACAAGACTGCGACAATTATATAGTTTTATCAAATATTTTATGTAAATGTACGGCAATTATAAAATTATTCGATTTTTGTAGAAAAAAAATAAATATAATAGTAAAAATTTTGCCCTGATTTGCCCTGTCCATCGATAAATGTTGACCAAACAAAAAAATGAGTAGCCATAATTGTTTTACATTTTATTGTAACTTATCATATATACATGTATGTGTGCATGTATATGTGTGCACCCGCAAGCATGTACGCATGCATGTGTATGTATAGCATTGAACAGTTAACTTAAAAAATTATATATATATATATTTTATTTTTTAAACTAAATATTTTAATAAATAACTTTCTACAAAATTTATTTGGTTTTGAGAGAGATAAAAGATAGAGGTTACGATTAGTATTTATATATAATTTACAATATATTTTATATTCTATTCTGATATTTTAACATGAATATAAAATCTTATCTCATAAAATAGTCCCACTGTCTAATAATCTTATTTTATTTTAATACTTTAATGTACAAATTAATAAAGTTGTAATAATCATTTATGTATTTTTTATTCTAGCTTATGAGAAATAATTTGATTTTTATAATATCAAATTAGATTTTTAATATTAAATGTTTAATATTATAATTCTAAATTATTTTAAATTAATGTTCTCTCTTTTAAATACGTTTTATTCTTATCTGATGTAGATTTCGAATACGGACGTTCACAAAGAGAAATCGTCAGAGGAACAATGCAAGGCATCTGATATACTTTTGCTGCTTGAAGAGAAATCCTAGTCACAAGAAAAAATGTTATATTTTATTATATTTTATTCCTAATTTCATATATTAGCCAAATTAACTCAATATTTTCTCTTTCATACTTACATTATTCATTGATTGACTGGTATATTTAATTACCCGTAAATTGAAATAGAGAGCAAATATACTATTATACCATACTATTAGAGTAAACTGAAAGAGTCATTTATATTATACATTACTAGAAATAATAACAATATAATAAAATTAATTAAGTTTACATTGTTGATAAATAAGAATGTAAAATTACAATAGGATTTTAAGATTGCACATATGCATAAAATAAAGACTACAAGTAATGACGCATTTGAAGTTGTAACAAATGTAGATTTTGCGAATGATTTAATAATATCGTTTTTTAAGTACATTATTTAACGTACATTACATTATTTGATATAATATTATTGTGAACAATCTTAATTTATATCTTTTTGTAGATTATAATGGAAAATATATTACGTTTGAAAAGTATCTCCTTTTCATGTTTTTATATGACAAATTGATATATAGTGTGTTTTGAAAATCTTCAAATATCATTACAAACTTTGTAGACATATTTTTCAATTAATTTGGAGTATATGTTTCTAACAATTTTATATAAATACATTAATAAAAGATGAATCAAGTAGAATTAATTAAATATATCGGTATATAATTAATTTGGTATATAATTTTGATTTTATTTTAACATAATTTAAAAATTTAGAAATTATTAATGAAATATTTTTAAGATTAATAAGTTATGAAATATAACAGCAATAAGTATTATAAAACATAATGATAGTTCCTATCTCAGTTTTCATTAAGGAAATTAAACTCCAGATCAGTTAAAAAATACCTTTGCAAAGTTTGATTAAGATGTTCTTATAAGATTTTGCATAATTTTATTCGTAATTTCATTTATTTTGATTTAAAAATTATTTGTATTTAGCATTAAATATGAGAAAAAAGTATTTCATGTATCAAGCTATATTATTTAGGTAACATTCTTGTATTGATTAGATTAATCGTATATTGATAAACTGAAAATTTGTAACACTTAACAATATATTTGTATAACAACGTTATATAAATCTGTATAAAACAATTCCAATTAAAATATTTTGTTTGGTTTCGAATTAAAGACTTTCAAGAAATTACAATAAATGTTACATATGATATTGCTTCGTGTTACTGAGGAAAAACAAGTCAATAAATTTTAAAAATAAGTTTTATCAACGTTGACAAACTTTAGTTATTCAATTTTGTTATTTTATTTTTGTCGTAGCTATATACATATATGCTTTTAATTGCATTTTAGTTTATATTTCTATCTACATTTGTTTCAATGTTAATGTTAAAATTGCATTAATTTTGCAGTTTTCATGCATATATTTGAAAAGATTATTATAAATAATTCAATTTATTATAAAATTAGTCTATAGGATTAACTTTTTCAAGTATAGACCCTGTCATATGTAATATAAGACTTATCAAAATTATAAAATTTTTTTATTGATATTTTAATGTTGTTGATGCTAATGAGTATTGCTTTAATTCCTATAAATTTTCTTTTAAATAAAAAGTTATCTGTTTTAAAATGTTTTAAACATTGTTTATTTTTTATTTTTAATTTTATACATTTTCATATTTTCTACAAGTAAAAAAATAATGTTCCATATAAATATTCCATAAAATATTCCATAAAATCTTTAAAAAGGAAAAAATTCATAATATGTTTGCAATCATAGGTAAGCTTTGTGAACTTTTTAAAGAAATGCGAAGAAACATCAGCTATCTACGATAGACAGGAAAGAACATGTATTCAGGAAGGATGCAAATGATATGCCCAAAGTCTTATCAAGAGATAAGTGCATGCGAGCGGCTCATATATTTGGTGAGTCGCACGATTCGCGAGCATTTAAGATTATCGGATCTCAGGGACGACTATTTAATCGAGTTCTTAACATATTTAATTGATTGCTTGAGTTAGAATTATATATTTATATATATAGAATTATATAAAAAAGTCTTAATTTTTTTCTCTACAAGCCTAGATATTAGAATGTAAATTCCCAATGTAAACATTACAGCTGTGTATAATTGGATCTCCATTACTGAAAATCAAATTATAACTTAATTAATGGATATATATAAAATACAATTTGATTGCTCATATATTTATAATTTGAACAAAATTACATAAAAATATGTGAAATATACATATATAATTAATGTCGTCAGAAATAAACACCAAACGAATTAAAATTGTAATTATTTAATTATAATTTTAATTCGTTTGGTGTTTAAATGAAAAAAAATTTCAAAGAAATAAACTGCATTTTATTAATTAATGTCGTCAGAAATGGACACCAAACGAATTAAAATTGTAATTATAATTTAATTCGTTTGGTGTCCATTTCTGACGACATTAATTAATAAAATGCAGTTTATTTCTTTGAAATCTCTTTTCATTTAAAATTGATAGCTTCTTGCATACAAATAGCAACGTCAATAATAACTTTGACTTAAATACGTCTTATCTGTAAAAAAAATTTTAATTTAGACATTCCAAACTCTCTTGAAGTAACGTTGTCTTTTAACATTCCTCTGGATTTGGTTTTCGAGGGCAGTGCAGTGAGATAATTAAGTTCTCGAAATAAAGTCATAAAAAGTACACAAAAATGTATTAATCAAAAAGATGTATTAATACCATCATTCAATGTAACTTACGTTTCTATTCTACAATATTTATAACCCTTATAAAACGATTCGTATTTTTTGAGGAAACGCTTCTTCTTGAATCACCTTAGAGTTCTCTCGTCATGGTTTATTGGATCGATGAATTTTCTTGAATTTTATTTCCTTCGTCGCAATTCTTAATTTAGAAAATAAAAAAATTCAGGGCGATAAATTCCGGGAAGTAGGGTAAATAGGATGGGGATCCCTCGTTTCGTATAAAAGTTGAAAGACGATCAAAAAAGCGCTGGTCCATTACCCATTCAGCACAATGTCTAAATTCGGGTCATAAGACATTTTTGAGACATCTTTTAGGCGTTTTTTAAAAATATGCCTAAAAGACGCTTAAAAGACGTCTTTAAGATGTCTTATGATCCGATTTTAGACATATTTTAGAGATTGTGCTGTATGGATTATTTTATGTTATGATGAGGTCAATCACTTTAATCAATTTTAATTAAATATTATGCAGATTGCTTTGTTTTAAAAAACAAATCAACTTATAAAGGCCCTCCACCCCCATCGATTGGAATCGGTGGTCCTCTTTTTTTTTGAAAACGTTTTATTTTTTGTTTCTACATTATTCATTATTTTTTCATATACAATTTATTCTACACATCAAAATTTAAAATATAAAATTATAAAATACAATTTGATTGCTCATACATTTATAATTTGAACAAAATTACATAAAAATATGTGAAATATACATATATAAGAAATATGAAACACAAATGTTATGCAGATTGCGGTTTTTATCAGATGTAGTTGCTGTTATAGACTAAAGAGAAACTTTAAATAAATTTGAAATCTTTCTTAACAAACATTGTACACTTTCAATTTGAAATATAAAACAGAATTTCCGGTTAACAGCCAGAAGAGGTCCTCCACTACCCCCGCCGATTGGAATCGGCGATCTTCTTTTCCTTGAATATACAATAAGTTTTATCTTTTATTATTTATTTTTTATTCAATTTAACATATGCCAAAATTTACATAATAAAATAATAAATGGGAATTCCTCCTTTGCTAAAAACTTGAAGACAATGATCGAAGAAGCATCCATTGTCCTACAATGAGATCAATCAACTTTATGATCTATTAATCGAAAGTTGCACTGAGAGAAATTTTTTGGTGATTGAAACTATACTCGTTTTGTGAGACGGAGTGTAGTGAACTTATATGCGATTTGTGGTTCACACATCCAAAATTCTGATAATGGCGTTTTAACGCGTCATAGTAGTCGGTACAAAGACATTTGGTCAGAGGTATTTAGATAGTATTGGCAACTTTTTCTTTAGACGTGTGATGCCTGTGTGCCGCGATATTAATTTGTTTCTTGCTTAGACGCTTTCTTTTCTGTCTTACTAATGTATGTTTATTATATTTCTTATGAATAAAGCCATAGCAGCAATAAAATACAATACTTTAGTATAAACATAATTTAATATATTAATTAATTACATGTGTTTAATAAAGAGTTATTATGGCCTATTGGTAGTAGTCGGGACCAAAACTGGTTGTGTGGTGGGAACAGTTATACTAAATGCAGCGATAAATACATTAATGATCGTTATGAGAAAGATTCCCACAACGACGTAATTATTGATTTTCTGTGCACTGGGGGATTTTGACATGCCTTTCATGTCAAATCGGCCTTTGAAAATCAAACTAATCCCAACGGCGATCTAAAATTAGAATAATTCACAATTATTCTGAAAAAGATTCTATTAATGTTTATATATTAATATCACATATTACGTTAACATCTTTATTATATTATGAAATATATATCGATTCAATAATAATAATAAAAATAATATATAGTATATATAATATATAGTATTTGTAATGAAAAAAAAGCAATCATAACTTGATTAAAATCTAACTAAATACTAAATAGAAATGTCATAAAATTAAATCTTTATGATACAATTATTTTAAATAAGATACAGTTCACATTTTAGCTCCTAACGTTTTGATCGGAAAAAATTTTTCATTTACTCTATTAGACAAATTAGAGACTTTTCTATTGTTTTGGATAAATTTGATGAGTGTATGGTTTCTCTTTCTTTCTGATCATAAATGTGAATTCAATAGTTTCATAAGTGCTTTGTTTATTAAAACGTTATCGATAAATTCTTCAGATAGAGTTGCGACGCATAATACTTTAGTTAGGCAATTAGTTATGATTAAAGAAATCAAGCGCTATAATTTTATAAAAGAGGGAATATTGATTGTACATATTCATTGTACAATTCATATTGATTGTGCAAAATTATAGAAATCTATTTTTAAAATTAAAATTAAAATTAAAAGTAAAAAGTAAATATTTAGTCTTCAAAATTTGAAATTAGTTTAAAACTTTTACAATCTTCCTTTATTATTTTCTATATATTTTCAACATCATGATAAAATTCTGCTTTCCAATAAAAGCACAATAAACATTTTAATAATAATTGTTAAATATGATAATATTGATATAATGATAAATGACGATATGAAAATCATATATTGCACATTATATTGTTCTATACTATTTAACAATTATTTTGTAATTAAAAAAAGATTTTCTGATTGCAGATAAAGAGTAGTATTTATATCTTGAAAAAGAGATAAAAGAATAGAAAAAAATTAACAAATTCTTGAAGCCATGATAAATGATTTAGAAAAGTAAGGATTCATTTTTGTAAAATAAATTTTCGTAAATTTTTTGTCCTCATATATTATTAATTATATTATTAAATTATAGTTAATAATGACAACACATTTCGTGTTGTATAAGCTGTTACCTGTAAAAAGAGACTGATGATTATCAAAATCATAATAAGATAAAACGTCGGGCTGTTCCGTTGATACTCAATGAGATATCTCAATTGGTTCGCATTAGCCGTTATGAGTGCGACATCCATCATACCCTGCGCCACAGTTTTCTTAGCTGCGAAGCTGTTCGCTTGCCTCGTGTTGTAATTTTTGCTCCTTTTGTCCGTCGTGTCAATGGAAGCCGCTGGTTCCTCTTTCACCACAACATCCTCGTACACTCCCGCAGCAGTAAATGCGGACGGTGCATCGTTTGGCACAACATCTTGTAACTCAATTTTGGTGGAAGCAGTGGACATGTCGTTCATTTTTCTAATGATATATTTTTCGTGATGTACTTTTTCTCTTCCTGTGACTTCCCGTGTGTATCAATTTACTCTCCGTCTCTGTTTCCAACTGATTGCATTCCGAACTGCAGAGATGCCTGCAAGATTTTAATTAACAAAGAAAGTGTGTGGTGCAATCAATTGAATGCGTTGAGAATATTTCCTGCTTTTGATAGGCGCTCGTGCCCCCCTCTGTCCCCTAATATGCTACACACATACACATATTTCCACACAAAGGATGTTGCACATTTCAATATTATTTAATAATAGATTTTAATCATAGCTTAATTTATTTAGTTTGCGACTTTTATTTGATAAAAATGTTAAATTACTATCAGTCATTTTTGAGTTTTAAACAATTTCATAGACAAAAATTACAAGATAAAAAGTATATCATATACTGAGATAGAAACGTATGCAGAAAATTTTTAGCATCATTTTAATTTTAAAATATATAATATATTGTGTAATAAGTCTAAATCTAATTTTAAAATCATTAATTTTAAATTTAATTATTGTAACATATAGCAATTTTTAAAAAAATTGATGAAATAAATTCTTATATAATTGTAACATTAGAGCGAATCATCTTAGTACAATTATTACTGAATACATTTCAGAAATTGATTTTGTATTTATTGTAAAAACCATTACAGAATAAAATTGTACAATTATTATTCAACTAATAATAAGTAATTTTTTTATTTTTAAAATCATTTTTCTTCATAATTTTCACAATATTTAGGATTATAAAATAGAATTAAAAGAATTATAATTCTTATAATATAATTCTTTTTTACCAAAAGATATGCGTTTTGCAGAATCACGTTGTGACAATTATTGCGAAATGTTGTGAATGGAAAAAACAATATAATTGTGCATTTATTACAAAAGTTTCCTAACTGGGTATATAAGAAAACATTAAAAAATGTTTAGTTATTTAAAATTTAAGAAATTTAAAATATATTTTTTAAATAAAAAAGTAACTGTCCAGAACTAGATACTTATAGAAATAGATTTGATTAGCCAAGTATTATTGAGACAAACAAACAAAAAAACGCAATGTGAAGGAGAAAATAAAATTTATAAAAATGTCGTTGGATTGCAGAAATGTAATTCACATGCTTCCGATAGGTTTATATAAAATTTAAAAAATGTTACTTATGTACTCACGACAAACTTTGACGTATGATTCCAGTGAGATTAACTACTACGCAATGCGATGCATAAACCATAGTGAAAGAATTTAAACTGAAGCAGAAATGATAAAGCTTATCGTAATGGTACTCTCTTAGGAACGAGGAAACCACAACTTTGTGGTTTATGAAGGCAGAAAAATAAATATCATTTGTTAGTAAGTGTACAGGTTGACCCATTTTAATTGCTCTAGATTGCAAATATTTGGAAAAATATTACCTTGAAATTCTTTGTCAAAGTTTATTTCAAATTTTTAAATAAGAATCCGTATTTCTTATTGCAGCGCCTAGTAAAATAATTGAAAAATTAAAGCAATAGATTTTGCACAAATTATCATTCTATTTAATAATTAAAAAATATCATTTTTATAAGTACTTACATAAAAAACTTTCAATTAAAAACAAAAACTGGACATGAACGGTGAATTTTATTCTCAGAAAATTCGAAGTATATAATATATAAAATATATAAAATAGTATATAAAATATATATACTTATATATATACTTATATATATATATACTTATATATATACTTATATATATATACTTATATATATTTTATATACTATTTTATATACTTTATATATTATATACTTAGAATTTTCTGAGAATAAAATTCACCGTTCATGTCCAGTTTTTGTTTTTAATTGAAAGTTTTTTATGTAAGTACTTATAAAAATGATATTTTTTAATTATTAAATAGAATGATAATCTGTGCAAAAATCTATTGCTTTAATTTTTCAATTATTAATTTTAAATTTTAAAATATATATAAAAAGTATATAAAATAATGTATAAATTATTAAAATTTTTTAAAATCGAAGATGAAAGCATTATGTTTCATTATTATTTTTGGAACATTTATATTTTTTGAGATTTTGCATTTTTCTATTTATAAATTAAGTATTGGCTCTTATCTTAGATTTTAACTAAAATTTCATCTGATAAAAACTAATCAACCTGTAGAAGTCCTCTATTAAAATTCTAAATCAGCGGTCCTCTTTTTTTAAAAAAACGCATTATTTTTTGTTTCTGTATTATTTATTATTTTTTCATATAATTTATTTTACATAAAAATTACATAATTTGATTATTCATACATTCACAATTCATATAAAATTACATAAAAATACATGAAATATATATAAAAAAATGAAAAACAAATACTACAAGTTGTTCGTTTTTAACATAGATATAATTGTTCCCGGAAAAAAATTTTTCATATATGAACATACATATATATGCTACACACAGAAAAATATTATTCTACAGCAGAGAAAACCAATTACTTATTTTATTTTATTTTAGTTAAGTAATAGTTTTTTTCAGCAAAGTATATTTTCTTAATAATAGTTTTAAGATATACTCGCCACAAGTCTTAAAAATATTCATCTTCTTGTATTCAAAAGAAGAATTTATTCTTTTTACAAGAATCTTATGAAACTTTATTGAAGAAAATAAGTATTATTTGAAGTAATATTGTAAATACGTTTGATTGAAACAATGCATTATTTCTTTCAAGTAATTTATTTCTTTGAATGATGCGTGATCAGTGCGCGATTCGAAAGTCGCCGGTAGGCGTCTCACAAGACCAAAACTTTCTCGTAAGTAAAATTCACTGAAAAATATATACAGGGTGTTTGAAACAAAAGGTCTCACACGAAAATTGGTGATAGATCGGGAAGAAAAGTCATGTATCATTTTACAAAATTCGCAATAGTTATTGAGTTATTAATTGTTAAAAATCGGGAGAAGGGATAGGCAGTGCGATGCGGGAGACGTGAGAGCGGCAATGGCGCGGCCTAAGCCTGAATTACCCAGCAAACTTTAGAAGCCTGTTCTTTTTCGCTGCACTGCTGCACCAGTATAATAAGTTAGAACGAGAGAAAGTATGTCCGTTTCATTCTGACTTATTGCATTGGTGCAGCAGTGCAGCTAAAAAGAACAGGCCTATTGCTACATAACATTCATATAACATATATGTATAGCTACATAACATATATGTAAATATACATCTATTTTATATCTATGTTATATGGCAAATCGATGTTTACTGGATACAAACTGCATATTTCGATATACTGTCAGTATTGAAAATTTTAACTTAAACATTTATAAAATCTGTTGTTTTTAATGATATAAAAAACATCTTTAAAATAAAAATTATTTTAAAAAAGAAAAATATTAATAAACAATTTTTTTACGATCATATTTTAATGAGATTTTTAAGTTATAAGTTATATACGTAACAAAGAAATATAATATCTTGTTCCTTTTACAGTGCTCTCAAAATTATGTAGCATTTACATCTCTTCTGTTATATAACATTGTTCTTTTCATGCGCTCCTTCAGTTATGTTACAGTTATGTGTTGGTTTACTGGGCGTTTACTTTCCGCAATCAGCACTTATTACAACCGACAGTAATGTTTTCCTGGACCCATAACCTATTATTTATTCCGGTTCTAAGAGTTGGGTAAAGCGGAAAGAAATCGAGAATATGCTTTCCAGATCAGCTAATTCCTTTATTATAATGCATGGTCTACATAAGCGATAAGAATAGTGGATCAAGGCTGTAAGCCATTTGAGGAATTCGATTTCTAGCGAATAAGGCGTAGAGGAAGGCCGTAAAGCCGTAGAGTAAGGCTGTATTGAAAATGAATTTGAACCATTTCGTTTACGGCCTTATTCTACGCCTTATTAGCCAGAAACGGCGGTTTATTCAAATTGCTTACAGCCTTAATCCGCTACTCTTACCGCTTATGTAGACCACGCATAACTCTCTAATAGCTCAACTGCATCTCTCGTACAACAAGTCACACACAGACAGAAGAAGAAAGAAAAGTTTCAGTGCAGGCAACCTGTAACTAGTGAAATGTAATAGTTACCGATACAACGTGGGGCGCCAAAAATTAAAAAAGAAACTAAACTTAAAATTGCCATTTCATATCAGAATCTGACTAGCATTGCGAACACAACACTTAAATTCGGAAGAGAAACGCTCGGTCATGTAAATATGTGAAAAATACAGTGATATATTTCACCTAGAAGGAGAGCCGCTGACATGCACCGCAGCGACGAAACAGCGAAGAATAAGATAACTACGCGCACCGACATTTCACCAGTGAACGTGAGACCGTATCGTTTTCCAGAGAAGCATAAAAGTTAATCGACAAATGCAAGAAATGCTAGAAAGTGGAATAATTGAAAGTAGTGCTAACCAATGGAATGCACCGCTATTAGTGGTACCTAAAAAGCCGACGCAACCGAAACTACACGTAGTAGTCGATTTTCGGAAATTAAACGATCTAACTATTGGCGACTCGTTTCCACTGCCTAATATCACCGATATATTGGACCAGTTGGGAAATGTCAAATACTTTACTACATTAGATTTGGCGTCCGGTTACCATCAGATACCACTGGCTGAGCAAGATAAACAAAAAACTGCATTTTCAACACCTTATGGCCACTACGAATTTAATCGAATGCCGTTTGGATTGAAAAATGCGTCAGCAACATTTCAGAGACTAATGAACACACTCTTAACTGGAATACATGGGTTAAGATCCGTTGAGAGGGTAGAGTTGCCACAGTTTACAAGAACTCACTAAGAATGGACCATATGCCATTAGTGCATGCTATCATAAAGCAAACATCTTAAAGAAACCTCGTAATATTGTAGACGTGGCCGAGAATATACAAATATTTATGACACTGAAGAATATTCTTATTAAAATACAGCCGAAACTGTCAGATCCTTTTATGGATGATATCCTCTCAACAATTCAATTGATGTCGTTCGAGTCGCTAAACTAACGAAAAAGACAGAACAATTCGTATGGATAGCGGAACAGCAAAACGCTTTCGATAATTTGAAAGAGAAATTAATGGCAGCTCCAGTTCTTAAATATCCAGATTTCTCAGAAGAATTTATCGTAACTACCGATGCATCCGATTATGCAATTGGAGCAGTATTGTCACAAGGAAAGGTAAACAGCGACCGACCGATTGCTTACGCCAGCAGAGTTTTAACACGGGCAAAATTACAATACTACAGAGAAAGAACTGCTAGCAATAGTATGGACAGTCAAACATTTTCGACCGTTACGTTTATGGTACGAAATTCAAAATCGTAATTGATCATAAACCTTTAATATGGTTATTCAGTATAAATGATCAAGGATTAAAATTGATCCGCTGGAGACTGAAATTAGAAGAGTATGATTACGAAATCGTACATAAGTCTGGACGAACGAATGCAAACGCTGACGCATTGAGTCGTAATGCGATACGAGACGAAGCCGACGCTAGAGAAAAGCAAGCCATCTGTACGATAGAAAAAGATGTAAACTCTGAGGATACACAAACATATACTAGAAGAAAAAAGACAAATAATTTACGAGTATCACGATGCACATGTAGGAGGGCATCAAAATGTCAAGTGTACTCTCAAAAGAATCCGTCTAACACACAATTGGCCAGGATTAACGAAAGATGTAGAAAAAATACATCGCTAAATGTGAGTTATGTCAGAAAAATAAATTATCAAGAAGAAATAGAGCATTACTAGTGATTACAGACATTACACACTTACTAAACCTTTCGAGAAGTGTGCTTTAGACATAGTAGGACTATTAACAATAACGACAAATGGAAATAAATACCTACTGACCTTCCAAGATAACTTAAGCAAATTTAGTAAAGCCATACCTATAGCCAATCAAGAGGCGAATACAATAAGCAAAGAATTTGTAACGAAAATTGTCCTCGAACATGGAATACCGAAAACAATATTAACGGACCGAAGTACGAATTTTATGAGCGAAATTTTTAGAATACAATTTATTAAAATTTTAGAATGCAATTTATTAAAAATAAATAAAATTTAAACAATCGCCTATCACCCTGAGAGTAACGGCGCGTTGGAGAGATCACATAGAACTCTAGTCGGAATACTTGCGACATTATATCAATAAAGACCAAACGGACTGGGATGAATGGATACCATTCGCAATGTTTACATATAATACAACACCACATATTGCGACTGCCCTGCTAAAAATGACCGATCGATTCCGATTAAAAATTTTGAATCTGCACGAATCTGGATTCTTGATCCGAAAATCACGGATTCATAACGATTACACCGACTGAAAACGATTGAAACGGATTCGTATTCAAGGATGTAATTTTAATCGGTTTCTATCGGTTTGAATCGGTCTTAGTCAATCCGTTTAAATAGTTATAATTTCGTGATTTCGGGGTTTACGAAATCATAACGATTAAATCTGATTGACTAAGATCGATTCAAACCGTTAGAATTCGTGAATTCCGGATATGCAAACAGGATTATTTACTACTTTATTATAATTCCATTCTTTGTCTAGAAATTTATCAGAATGTGTATTTATTTAAATGAAAACAAACAATACATCTGTTTTGTGTTTTGAATATAACGAAACAATTGTTTCATAATTATAGGACATAGAATTTTAACATTTCCTAAAACGACTAACTGAAACATTTCCTAAAATATTTCCTAAAACGACTAACCGAAAATGTGTTGACTTATTAATGTATAGCAAAATGTACAGAAAAGAAAAAAGCTATTTGAAAAAGATTTTTATTAAATTAAAGATTGCTTACTTCGTTCTTACTTGTAATACCTTTACAAACTAAGCACTTCAGATAAGAACGAAGTAAGCAATCTTTAATTTAATAAAAATCTTTTTCAAATAGCTTTTTTAAAGTAATGACTAACAAAAATATTGTTTATCATTGTTACTGCTTGTAAATGAAACACTTTATCATATGTATATACATATACAGGGTGTCCGTAAATTCGCGCATTTGGTGCACGTGGCATGATACTTTATGATAAAAGGAACAACTTTTTCCTTTAGCAAAATTCTACCCGACAAGTAGTTTTCGCAAGCGAGCAGGTTGAACTTAATGAATAAGCGNATTTATCCAGGTGGCATGCAGGGCCGCGCGCTTCTAACTCACTTGTTTATTGAAAAATAAAGTCGTATGTAAATAGTAATAAGCAATGAACAAGTGAGTGAGAAGCGCGCGACGGCCCTGCATACCACATGGATAAACGCGCTTATTCGTTAAGGGGATCCTGGAGCGACGCTCGAACTTGATCGGGGTCGATAACGTAGAATGTGGAATAAAATGTTTCCTACATTATCGGTCCCAGCTCAAGCATGTATACATTGCACGCACAAGCGTGCAATGTTGCCGCCTCGATTATTTACGATACGAGGAGGACAGACATATGATCTTCCGTCCTTTTCCTCTTATTGTTCGCAAGAATCTCGATGTTGCCAAGATTCTCGATGTTCTGAGACGACTAGGGCGTCCGAATTTCCTTTTTCGAGGCAACGCANGGTCGCCCTACAAATTGTGGGCCCCTCACCCTGATAATATTTTAATAAATATTAAAGTCGCGTATAATTTTAATACATATAATAACGACTTTACTATATTTTATAATAGAAATATTTCAATATGTTCACAATGTCTTGAGCATTCTGATTTTGATTGTACCATTCAAAATCGAGACTGAGAATTTTTAAAATCATGTTATTTCAAGATAATAAACATGGAATGGGCCCCTTTGTCTATTCTCATGAAAGGCAACTGAAAATTTTTCGTTTTTCCATTCACGTTTGCTCATATATAT
>JAJVSH010000324.1:57877-73384 GCA_021460005.1 Tetramorium alpestre | reverse complement strand
ATATAATAAATAATAAATAATATATATATAGACTTAACGCGTCGGAAAATTCGCTTAACTTAAATCTAGCTGAATAATTAAGAAAGAGGAAGAAAAAGAAATTACTCCTTCACATAACCGTAAGGAAGAGAACGACTATTGATAAACCTACGTTTCACCAATACCGGCGCACACATTTTCGTTTCATGTCGAGTCACAATTTCATGAAACTTAATACGATGAATTGCACTGAAGCGTAGCTTTATTGATGTCTCCGCCGTTCCTCCCTCTTTTTTTTCTTCTTCCACTGCATTTTTTTTCTCACTTTCTATTATTTTTCTAATATTATTAAAATTTACAGTTAAAGAATTGGCGTAATTCAGCGTTATGCCTTTAACTTTAAACACCTCATGCGTGCGTCCTTCCGGAGTACGAATGATATACGCGTAAAATTTTGGTCCGCCCGAGACATACGACTCGATATAGCTTCCGCGTCCGTAACTTTTGGGTTCGTCAGTCATATCCCCCAGAAAATTCCCCATACGCGGTTCGTATTCGTTTGGAACGCCGCTACTTAAGTAAATACATGAATCCGTATCATAATATAATACACGGCTATCTAACAACTCTAAATATTCATATAATTTTAACCGCGCTTGTGCCGTTGTGTACGCTGCGATCACGACGTTCGTTATCGGCGAGGTTACGATCGCCTCTTCACGTAGTCGTCAGGAAACGTACATTATCTCGTCGTTGACGGATAATATATCGGATAATTATCTCATACTCGGGACTCGTAAGCAAAGTCGCGAAACGCTGGTAAGTTTTGACGACTTCGGTCTTGGACAGATTGGTTCGTTGACCGAATTTCCCCCAAAATGAATTCAAGCACAGCTTCGCGACCGAGCGTAAATCGGGATTTCAGGCGATCGCATTTCTATCGAGAATGATACCTTCGGTTTCTTCATATTCTCGCAGGTATCGTTCCTTAGCCTCGTCGTCATTCTCGCATTTGCTGGCCATCCGCTGGCTTCTTGTTTTAATTTTAAAAAGATATTTATATATTCGGCGAACAAACCGCCCTGACGAGTGGTAGGGCAATATCGCGTGACTTTATATTGCCAGATCTCACTCACGTCTGTCACGAGATAACCTTTCTCTACGGCTTTGCGCAACTCACAGAGTACCCAAGTACCTTCGAACTCACGTTCGGCGGGGTCATTGTGAGTGCACACAACCTGCGAGAACGTTTCGCAGCAATTTCGACATAAACCGAACAATAACTTGTTATTCGCGCGATATGGAAATACCGAATGAAAGAGATCACACGGAGGAAGTACTACAGCGAATGAGACCCTCGATCGAATCAAAATTATAATTTGGTGCAGACCCGATTATCGTGCTGCATTCTCGCCCGATATAAATATCGAAATGTTCGATCGGGAAAGCACCGGTTTTCACAAAAGGATACAGAGAGCATACATCGATGTAGCGTATCTTCTCTGTACCCTTAGCCTCGCACAGGGTAGCGATATTACTTGTACGTTCACCATAAAACGCTTCACGAGGATTGAGATGTGTGAGCTTCAGCACTGGATGATTTTCGAGAAAATCTCTCAACTCTCGATTTTCCCTCATCTCTCGGTCGAAAGTGCATTCCCATATCTCTGTCACGTGGTACCCCCGGTTTTGAAGATGCCGTGTCCTCGCGAGAGTTCATTCGTAGCGCGTGTCGATCGTTTCTCTACGATTCTCGGACGAAAGCGTTCTATCGCGATTCAGTTTAAAACATGATGGACATCCGTGCCAAAAACAATATTAACAATAAATTAACTAGCGCCACGAAGACGTCGCTAAACGCTCGGTTTTACAGCTAGCCAATTCCGATAATCTTTGTCTCGTTCTCTCGTAGTGTCGCGTATTCATTGCGAACGCGGGAATCTACGCACGGGGGAATTACATGAACGCTGAAACACGGTTAGATATCGGACTTCCACGTTACAGCGTGACTTGGCGCTAGAATTAACAAGGAACGCCGGTGTCACAATACGTGAAGAGAGTTGCGGCATACGCGAAATCGAGCGTTTTCAACGGTTTCTCGTCCAAAATTATTAAAATTGTGTACTACGATATATCTTCGCTATATCTTCGGCGGCGAGAAACCGTTGAAAACGTTCGATTTCGCGTATGCCGCAACCCTCTTCACGTATTGTGACACCGGCGTTCCTTGTTAATTCTAGCGCCAAGTCACGCTGTAACGTGGAAGTCCGATATCTAACCGTGTTTCAGCGTTTGTGTAATTCCCCCGTGCGTAGATTTCCGCATTCGCAATGAATACGCGACACTACGAGAGAACGAGGGAGACAAAGGTTATCGAAATTGGCTAGCTGTAAAATCGAGCGTTTAGCGATGTCTTCGTGCATTAATTTATTCGACTTGCCACGACCCACAGGTACCGCAACGTTGAAAACACGCACAGCGAAAGAGTGTGATATCGATTCCTCCGGCACTTTGCGCTACTGAACTCACGAGCCCCCATATATCCTCGGGGGTTAAGTCGCGTACCGAACGAAACGATAGCCTCGCCGCTCCGCGTGTTAATTCCGCCGAATCAAACGAAATTCCGACGTAGTCGCCTGGCTCGCACGAGCGTAGGGCGTAATCGTAAATTTCACGGAACGCGTTTTCTAACCAGCGTACACAGACGGCACCTTCGTCTAACGAACGTATTATAAATTCCGCCTTCCTACCGAGTATTTCGAAATTTCGAAAACATCGCGAATTTTCCGACAGTAAATCTATATACTAAAGTATTTTCGACCTGTTGCGACTGCTGTTGCGACTGATGTTGTGGCTGCTGCGATTGCGGTTGTTGCTGTTGTGACTGTTGTTGCTGCTGTGCTTGTTGCTGCGAGTACTGCGACTGTTGCGGTTGCGATTGTGTATGTTGATGATGCTCGTTATTTTTCGCGTCAACAGATCGAGTAGCGCCGCCACTAATTGGACTGAAAACACACAAAAACTTTTTAAACTTTTTGCTAAATTTGATTTACATCAAGCTTGAATTCGATTTATTAGTATGTGAAATTGCGACAATGATATAGCATATTAAAGTAACTCTCCTCTAGTTGCTTAATCTGGTCGCTTGGAATAGTATTTTCCCTCCTCTCTAATTTTAATTATTTCGCAATACCGGCAATATTACCGGAGAGTATAAACCTAACAAAAAAAAAAACACGCATAAAAATATAGCAAAGTAACTAAATTAAAAAGTATAGCGAAATATTATTACCTTCATCCTCAGAAGATACGGGGATGATTTCTTCTTCGTCTATTACTTCCTCCTCCTCCTCCTCCACCACCTCCTCTCCCTCCTCTTCCTGTTCCTCATTTTCCTCCTTCTCCTCCTCCATCACCTCCTCTCCCTCATCCTCCTGTTCCTCATTTTCCTCCTTCTCTATTGCTCTCTGAGTCTCTACCTCGTCTTAGTTTTCTTCTTCTACCTCCTCTTCCGCATTTTCTTCCTCCGGTGTCCACCACCTCTGTGCCTCTTCCTCCCACATCTCCACGTCTTCTTCTTCTTCTTCTTCCTCATTTTCCTCTCGCAGATCCTCTACTTCATTTTCACGTACTAAAAATGTTATTGTACTTAAAATGATATTATTTATCTAAATTAGTGGAGAGAGAGGTTTCTCTAATTTATTTTAAAAACTTACCCGGTGAATATAAATCCGAGTCGGGCGAGCTCGGTATTCTGATCTCGTCGTCGTCATCTAAACATAATTATATTTATTTTATTATTCTTATAGTAACGTTATATCTAATTTTTTATAGCTCGCTATTTCGGAAATGAGATTTACTGGGTTCTAACAAAAGTCGATGACGGGTATGATAGGATTGTTACGCTGAAGCGCCGCGTTATCGTCCCCATCGTCGATCCGTGCTCTCCCTAGAAGGTTAAAAAGAAGATTATTGTATAAAATATGAAATTTTTAACAAAAATTAATTTATATGTCATTAATTTATTATTATATTAATTTATTGTCATTTCTCAACTTACGTGCGGTTTCTTCGGGTTCTTCTACCGCGCGTTGTCTCACCGCGTGTCGTTTTAAAGTTAGTTGAGGCCGACGACGAAGCAGTTTCACAATCGCTATATTTCTTTCTACTACGAAATAGATGTTATAATTAAATATTAAATCGCAAATCCTGTGCTTTACTTTTAATATTTATTAATTGTTAACCTACCTTTTTTCTCTTCTCTATTACAATGCAGGAAGTCGGCTATATAGCTTCCCGTGTCGTTCTCAAAAAATACGGTATTTCCGCGACGCGCTTCGACAAGATGCGATATTATATTTTTTAATCGCACATTATTGTCGCAGTGTCCTAATTTGTGCATAACACACAACAGCGTGCTGGAACACTCACGCGCAAATTTCTCGAATAGTTCGTAATTATTCTCGCTATTATTACTTAAATTTTTTAAATAGCGCCCTTTCACAATTTTCTTATTGAGGTTACACGCTATGATAAAGAATTTAGTAATAATCGCGCGCTCCATTTTCTTTTGTCACTGACACACGTACTGACACAGTCACTGACACACGTGCACTTATTTTCGTGTATCACTTGAACGCACCGACTTACAAAATATTGCAAGTTCAGCGAAAGAGCCGAATATATGACGGGGGTACGTTCCGAAGCAGAACTAACGCTTAGCTGCAGCATTTCCCGATTTTATACTATAGGTATATATTATAGAAATATTTTCCGAAAAAGTCGGAAAATTTTCTTGTCTCGATTTTGTTTGATAGAAAACGGGATAGAATGTAACGTCTCCAGATACGTTTTACGAGATTTAGATGCTTTATGGTGTTTTATCTTTATTATTTCCATGCAGGCTGAAAATGTCTTATGCTATAACTAGCTGGGCTTTTTTCATGTAATAGCGAGAAAAAAAGTTAAATAAGGTTCTTCTATATTTTTTAGATATTTACTTCTTCATATTTGTTGTTTTCGAATAGCCATAAATTTCAAAATATTCTCAAAATATCCTAATCTCGAGACGATAATCCTTAATTTTTTGCTCTGAGACGACAATTTAATCGAAAGGAGATGTTTTTCTATTTTTTTCTATTTTCTGATATTTTTCCTTTTATAAGTAACAAAAGATCATAAATTTTAAAACCCTGCAAATGTTATCAGATATAGATATTTTCTATCATTTAAAATTGTCTAGACGATAATTCGAATTTTTTCTATTCTTTTATGACTATTTAATCCCAAAGTAAAATTCCTATGTCACATAAATTTCAAAAACCCGGCATAATGTTAACAAAATATTTTCCAACATATAAAACATTTTTAAATTAGTTTAAATTTTATCTTCTAACATGTTTCAAGTTTTTTCATGTTAACAAAATATCTTCCAACACATAAAACCTTTTAAACTTTATCTTCTAACATATTTTAAGTTTTTTTATGCGAGATCTCTTCTAGAAAAATCTAAATTTTTCCAATTTTCATATGCGTGTATAATCTTTTAACAAAACCCCCACCATCGGTCTAAACAGAGCTAAGGAGCTAACTAAGTTTACAAAACCGAAATCATTCGAGTCTCATCGTCGTCCGAAGTAACAAGTTCGAAGCACACTCTTCAGTCTTTTCGATTCGAGTGTTACTGTCAGTGCTACAGAAAAATAAGAACAAATGGCTGCTTATAAAGACGGTAATAATTTCGAGAAGCGGAGGTATCCCGGTGATATTCCTAAAGACTATAAGAAGAGCAACAGCGAGGAAGGAAGCGGACGCTTTCATCTGCTGCTATCGACGACGTCGTGGACTCAACAACTCACATACAAAAAGGCTACATGTGGGTGTGCAAGCAACAACCGGTAACTATGCGGAGGGGCTTTGTTTCGACGAGAAATTATGGCAGAAATTTCAAGAGAATATGGGACTCGTGGAGGAATATTTCTCTGAGGACAACAACAAATTGAAGCCGGAGCCTTTCATCATCAACAATATCTGCATCAATGGGGATCCCGATATGAGAAACTATGAGTAGATGGCAGCACCGAGACAGCAACCTAACGTCTGATTCGTCCGTTGATTCAGAAGCGCGTAAAACGGATCATTTTTCATTCTTTGTATAATATTTTTTGTAAGTACTTGATCGTTAAAATAGACGGTGAATTAAAGGGAAGTAAATTGTATCTACTAAAAAGAATTAAAGAAAAGGTTGCAGATGTATGAAAATTGGACAGTTGTTCAACTTCAGAGAGAACTACGAGCAAGAAATGCACCTGTCACTGGAAAAAAAGCAACTCTAATTGAAAGACAAAACCATTATTATTTTCTATCTTTACTTTTAAAAAAGTCTATTTTATTTATTACACACAAAAGTACAATATATTTTTTCTTTTTTTTTTAGATAGTTTATCTTAATTTTATGTACTTCACCTAAAAATATTCTTTTATGTGAAGTTACATATAAAGTTTTATAATAAAAAACTTTTCCTATTTACATTTACATTCACAAATCTTTCCTCATTCACACAGAGTAAAGAAGGAAAAATTCTATTGCAAATCAACAGAATGTAATTATTTTCTTTTTTCATTTTTTTTGTAGATTGCTTACTTATGATAAGAACAATAACTTTGTTCTGAATATTGATGTACAACCCGAGCCGCCTCTTTTTGCCAGGGTCGGATTAAGGGGGGAGGGGGGGGACTAGAGGGGCTACAGCCCCGGGCCCTGTAGTTCTAGGGGGCCCCATGCCGAACGAGACTTAACAAATTCATTAGATTTTAATGACGTAATTCAGCAATTTGCGGAAGAAAAGTCGAGGAAGAAATGCTTGTAAATATTTTAGATAGAAATATTTTAAATATTGTAAATGTTCGTAAATAAATGTTTGTAAAAATATTTATATAGAATACTCTAATATATTCTGTTTTCATTTAATATCCCGAGTCGAAATATAAAACCTATTTTTGAGCTACCTCCAAAACTTCAACAAGATGTTTTTTACATTATTATTTATATTTATGTTTTTATTTAAATTCTTCATTTAAAAGTTTTGAGTGTTTAATATTATTATTTGTGTAATTTAATAATTGTAGATACAATAAAAAATTAGGACCAGCAGAGGATATGTATAAAAACAATTTTTTGAATTGGCTTCGCTATTGTACTTTTGGTCCAGATGAATATTTCTTGAAAGGACTATGTAATGCTCAATATAAAAAAAAAGTTCAATATATTTCACATGTGAAGCTGGCAAATGATGGAAGGGTCTACATGTAATTGTGCTAGTGGGGCTGGAGGTGAAGCTCATTGCAAACACGTTGTTTTTCTGCTTGCTACAGAACAGATGTCACGAGAAGGAAAATGCTTCACTAAGAAAAGTTGTACACAAAAACTTCAAACATTCCACCATCCTAAAAAAAATTACACAGGAACGCTTATTAAAGCAAATGCACTAAAGAGAAATGCTGATTCTAATAATCAATTTGATCCATGATCCCCAAAATTTCGCTACACAGGAAAAGTTAACGAAAGAATAAAAAACTTATGCATTGTATATCAAGAATCTTCCATGCCATGTAAACAACTCACAACTCCTTATGCACTTGACCAAGATCATAATTATTCAAAATTGAATCGAATGCAAGCTTTTTGGAGACAATAAAAATAGCAAATGTGAGTGAGAATGACGTAAAAAAAAATAGAATTAATGATACAAGGACAAACTTTAAACAAACTATGGCATCAACATTGTCAATATCGCATCGCTGCGAGTAATTTTTTTAATGTTTTCAAAGCTCTTCGAGCAGAGAATCGTGAAGATGTTTGTAAAAATCTAACTGATAGTATACTAAATCCAAAAAAATTTACTTCTAAAGCCACAGAACATGGAATCATCAATGAACCAATTGCTATTAATAAATTCATGGCACGTTTTTGCAGTTTCATGGAAGCTGTTGAATGTGGACTCTTTATTAGTCAAACACATTCATATTTAGGAGCTTCACCTGATCATTTATTAGCCAAAGCTACAGTGTTAGAAGTAAAATGCCCTTATGCTGCCAGAGATAAATTAATAATGCCAATAACGGTACCTTACTTATATTTTAATGAATAAAAAGTCCTTACTTTGAAGAGAACTCATAACTACTACTTTCAAGTACAAGGACAATTATTCGTTACGGGTCACGAATTTTGTGATTTTATTGTTTATTGTTAAGATTACAATCAAATGTTTTTTTTCTTTCCTTTAATTAGTTACACGTTGTATGTACCTTTCTCGCTCTTTTGATTATACTTTTGCGGGTTATTAAACTCTGTTTTTGACTAGTGTCGTAAGTACATTATATGTATGTCAAGATAGAACGCGCGCGCTATCAGTCTTGTCTCGTTGCTCGCTCTCGTTCGCGATCCCGCCGTTTTCTGTTAGTTGGTCTATGTGCATGTACATACGACTCAATCGGAATAAACGTGATTTACAAGTATCTAATAAGCGTTGTTATTCTGAGTTCACTCTGCTGCTGTGGCATAAACTTCAACAGGTTATGGGTCCAGAGAGCGTCTTCTCTGTGTGAGGCACGCGCAGCGAGGTTAGGTTGGACTTTGCGTGAACGGGCATATCATTCATAATTTCTATAACCGGAACGTTCTTGTTTGTGTATCACACAAAGAAATATGTCGATTAAAATTGACATAATCAATGCAATCGAGCATTTGAAAGGACCGGAGAATTGGGATGATTCTCACGATGCAAGGCCTGCTGAGTATCTACGACGGTTCCCGAGAACGTCCGATTGTTCGTGAAGAAGCAGCGCCTGAGACACGTGCGGCAACAGAAGCTAAGGCAGAACAATTCGACAGAGACAATGCTCAAGCCAAATTCTATCTTGGAAGTCTTGTAGAACTTCAACATCGAGTCCATGTAACTAAACCGGCTCTGGCAAAAGAAGGTTGGTTGAAGCTTTTCCAGATGTTTGATACAGCCACGAGTCAACGACTAGATAAGTTACTCTCTAAATTTCACGCTCTTGAATTTAATCCGGAAGAAAGCGTCACGTCATATGTTGGAAACTTACATTGTCTTTTTAGCGAGATTAACNCTGAGTTAATAAAGAAAAAGAAAAATACTATGGATGAATGCATCCTGATGGGTATTTTATACACTTTGCCAACGGATTTCAACACCGCCAAATCAATTTGGGAGACTACACCTGAAAAGGATCGAACGATCGATTTGTTGNTGGAGCGGCTTCGCAATGAAGAGGAACATCTCAAACAAACAAAGGAGAGTGAATTAATGGCTCTACGTGCAGAAGGATCTTCAAAACGAAACAATCAGAAGAATAAGCATAATAATTATAGCAATCGGAAGGGCAACAGCGACAAAGCCAGCTCGTCGAATCCTAATAATAATGGATTCAAAGGTCATAAATCTAAGAAGATGCCGGATAGTGACAACGACAAAAAGTTCAATGGCAAATGCTATGAATACGGTGAATACGGACATCTGAAGAAAAATTGTAAGAAGGGAAATGACTGTAACAACAAAGAAGATCAATCCACAGTTTCAAGTGCAACAGCATTAGCGTGCTTTGACAATGACAATGATTCTGAATCTTGGGTAGCTGACACCGGATGTTCACATCACATGACTGGTGATAAGAATATATTTACATCCTTCAAGCCGTTTCATATTCCTGAAATCATTCGAAGTGCAAATGGAGGCAAAATGTACGCATACGGTTCCGGGCGTATAGTTGTTGAAGCACTTGTTAGTGGCGAATGGTATGAGCGTCAACTTGAAGATGTATGGTACGTCCCGAAGATTGAGCGCCAACTTTTGTTTATCAGTCATCAAATAAATATGGCGTTGATGCAGTATTTAGTGCTGATGGAAAATGCAAACTAATGAAAGACAATAAAGTGCTCGCAACAGGAAAACGAGAATCAAGTANTCAATTGTGGTTGCTGAATTTACGTATCAAGAAACCGAAACAACCTGCATGTGTATATTTGATCACTCCTGNTGAGTCATTACAAATCATGCACGAACGACTGGCTCATCAAAACAAACGTCACGTTGCACATTTTCTGAAGATGCGTGGCATTGAGGTGGGTGAAGTCNACGAATTCTGTGAAGGTTGCGTTAAAGGAAAAATGAAGAGTAAGCATCATGGACTACGTGAAATACGAGCAACAAAACCCGGCGAGCAAATAAATGCAGATATAGTTGGACCGATGAGTGAGCCTTCGTTAGGCGGTTCAAGATATGCACTTATTCTAAAGGACGATTATACAAAGTTTCGTAGAATATTTTGTTTAAAAACAAAGGATGAAACACCAAACTGCATTGAAACCTTCCTGAATGAAGCAAGGACAGCAGGACATCAGGTGAAGACACTTCTGTGTGATTCAGGCACTGAATTCATCAATTCGAGACTTAAAGCTGTTTTGCAGGCGCGTGACGTGAAGATGCGCACATCGATGACTGATACACCTCAACAGAATGGAGCAACTGAGCGCGAGAACAGAACAGTGATTGAAGCAGCACGTTCAATGGTACATAAAAATCTGCCAATTAAGTTATGGGCAGAGACATGCAACACTGCGATTTATGTCTGAATCATACAGCACCAACTCCAGTCAAAAATAAAACGCCGGAAGATCTATGGACCGGTAAAACAACTGCATTCAAAATATCTCGTTTACGCGTTTTTGGCACGAAAGTCTGGTATTTGCTGCAGGATCATCACCGTAACGGTAAATTCGCTTCAAAATCAAGATATGGTTTACTTGTTGGCTATGAAGGTTGTGACGGTTATCGCATCTGGGACGCAGGAAGACGCGATATTGTACGTACCTGTAATGTTACGTTTGAAACGGAGAAGATATTTGATTCTACAATGCAAACAAGAGTCAAAGAAACTGAGGAACACACAAACTCAAGCTCAAGAATTTTATTGGAACCAGCAATGCAAATGGATCGAGCGCTGCCAAGCACTGTAGACGATAACATGGAGCCAAATAGTGAAAACAATAACGAAGGATCTGAGCCTGATCAGGAACAGCGGCAGCAACGTATTCGACATCCCCCAAGATATTTAGATGACTACGTCTGCAATTGTAATTATGCACTGCATACTGTTCATATACCGGATTCATACAGTGAAGCAATCGACTCTGAAGATGCACAATTGTGGAAAGAAGCAATAATTGACGAAATGAAATCGCATGCTGAGAATGAAACTTGGAAGCTGTGTGATCTGCGCAAAGGAAAACGTGTTCTTACCAACCGCTGGGTCTACAAAATCAAGACGAAAGCTGACGGTACTATCGATAGAGCAAAAGCACGCCTAGTTGTTAGAGGCTGTTCACAGAAGATGGGCGTGGATTATAATGAGTTGTTCTCGCCAGTAGCACGTTATGACACAGTGCGAACTATATTGAGTATTGCTGCAGCTCAACGGTTAAAGTTACGTCAATTTGATATCAAAACCGCATTTTTATACGGTAAAATTGATGAAGAGATATATATGTGTCAACCGGAAGGATTTGAAGACGGCAACAATCGAGTATGTAAGCTCATTAAGTCACTGTACGGACTGAAACAAGCACCTCGATGCTGGAATAATTGCTTCGTGGAATTTATCTGTGCGCAAGGTTTTCGCACAAGCAATGCTGATCCATGCTTATTCATTCGCAATCGTGGTGAGAAGTCTTTTTCTAACACTGTATGTAGATGACGGGCTCATCGTTGGATTGGATGAAAACGAAATCAATGAGCTTATCACAGCATTGAAGATCAGATTTAAAATAACAACCGGTTTACCTGATTTGTTCCTTGGTATGCAGATCAAACAAGATAACGATGGAATTTTTATTGGCCAGTCTGTATACATAAAGAAGATTCTTCAACGATTCGGAATGATGGAAGCTAACTCTTTGAGCATGCCAACAGAGATAATCGGTAAAAATGAAGAAAGTCCTGATTTGGATGAAGAGACGCCGTTCAGAGAAGCAGTTGGATCGCTGCAATACTTGGCAATAGCAACGCGACCAGACATTGCCTTCTCAGTTGATGTAGTCGCACGCGCGGTCTCAAAGCCTACCGTAGCAGATTGGCGCCGAATTCAACATATTTTCCGCTATCTATGAGGAACTATCAATCTCAGTATACACTACCGATCTGACATCAATCAAGCAGCCTTTGAAACGTATAGCGACGCTGATTTCGCTGGTGATTGGAAGACAGGACGATCCACAACAGGTCTGGTCAGCGTGTATGCCGGTGGCGCGATTACCTGGACCAGTAAACTTCAAAGCATCGTTACTCTATCAACGACGGAGGCTGAGTAGGTTGCAGCAAGCGAAGGAGCAAAAGAAGTCAAGTGGCTGAAATTACTATTTAAAGAGGCTATCGGTTATAAGGAGTGTCCATACTTAAATTGCGATAATCAAAGTACTATCGCGTTAACTGAAAATCACACATTTCACCGACGCACAAAGCATATAAACGTTCGTTACCATTCGCTTCGTGAAGCACATATATCCGGTGAATTATGCGTGCGTTATGTAGATACTAAGCGTCAACTAGCCGACTTATTAACAAAATATTTTAAGTCAAGTGTTCAGTTCTCCACACTCCGTAATCAGTTCGGTTTAATATCGATTTCTGGAGCTGATAAAGCTGAATCCGCAAAATTAAGGACATTTAAGTGTTATTTTTTTTGCTAATCTCATTTAACATTTGTTTGAAAGGAGATGTTAAGATTACAATCAAATGTTTTTTTTCTTTCCTTTAGTTATACGTTGTATGTACCTTTCTCGTTCTTTTGATTATACTTTTTATTAAACTCTGTTTTTGACTAGTGTCATAAGTACATTATATGTATGTCAAGATAGAACGCGCGCGCTATCAGTCTCGTCTCGTTGCTCGCTCTCGTTCGCGATCCCACCGTTTTCTGTTAGTTGGTCTATGTGCATGTACATACGACTCAATCGGAATAAACGTGATTTACAAGTATATCTAGTAATAAGCGTTGTTATTCTGAGTTCACTCTGCTGCTGGCATAAACTTCAACATTTATACTGTTGCGTCACTTGCGTCGCTCGCGTAATCGCGTACACGGGGGAATAAAACGCACAACACAGGATAAAGAGAACACAAGAACTTTATTACAATAAAGAGAGAACCAATAAGAGCGCCCGTACAGGAGAAGATTCGGGAGACAACGCGATACGTCTACACGAGATCAAGCCTTCTCCAGATTTGTCACTTTTTCTTTCTTGTTTATCCGTTGCTAAGCGAAGACTCTCTCTCTTTCTCGCTTTCTTCTGACAGCTGACCATAGCAAATCGATAATATCGATTTTCGCGATCAGCTGTCAATATCGGGCGTGAAGATTCAACTCGAGACGAGGCACAGCAACGCGGGCGCAACAATACTTATCAAGATTTTCAAATTATAAGTATACATAGAGATCCTGATTTTATCGCAGAGATGCTAACTGACCTAATTGAATTTTATCACTCTTACTTTTTTCCGGCTTTCCTTGATAAGTTTTATTATCATCAGTACAGTTCAATTTTTTAAATGTTTAATTTAATAATTAATACTCCAAAATATTCAACATTTATTGATATCCATTTGATCAGTATCTTAACAATTTTTATTTATACTTGATAAAACCAATCTCACAAAATGTGCATTATTACATAAGTATTATCGTGCAATCATAAAAATTAAGATTTATGTGATTCGTTAAATGTATATATAAATGTATTATTTGTAAAGCACATATAATTGTTCGTTGAACTATCTTTTATTTAACAACTGCAATACAAGCATTAATATTAAAAAAAATTAAAAGTATAAGTTTATACAATAAAACTATTTTGATTTATATTTTGTCTATGCTTTATTATCGACAATTCCTTCGCGGAAATTACAAAGCATAAAACAAATAAATGTTATCTCATTACCAAATTGTACGTAATAAGGATTTAGATCAGTCTTCATAATTTTATATGTTTTTGATAGGCCAATAACACGTTCAATATGAACTCGTTTGCTTGCCAATTTGCGATCTTTCATAACAGTCAATCCTGATAGTTGAGATTTTCCTTTTAAAAAAGCTGCTATATTTAATACAATTCCTTTGGGAGCAAAAATATCTTGTATATTAAATCCACGGTCTGCCATCACGGAATCTCCCTCGTCACATTTTTGTAAAAGATCATTTCTTTCAATTACTGCTCGATCACTTACAGATCGCCGCCATAAGCTAGTGAACAATAAGTAATTAATCCACCCGGCGAAGCTCCAACAACAACTGTGTTACGATTCTTATACGTGCTGAAAGTAGCTTGTTGACCAACTGAATTCGTTGTTTTAGTGATAGGAATTTCAGTATCATCTAGAATTACACAAGTTGATGGATAAACATTTCGAAAACCTTCAGGCATGTAATATTGTATCAATTGTTTTGATGGTCAAATATTCAGTTCCTTCCAAAGCCATGAATTTTATCCATATAGTTACTATGTTAGCGACGCTCTTTTCACTTATATCAAACAAAAAAGATAGTTCCATATCTGACATAGCAATTCGTAATTTTATAAGTGTCATAAAAAACTGATCTTCTACACGTAAATTTGGTACATTATTGTATCGATAGCGAAGCTCATGAACGGCTGGGTCGAGTGTATTAAAAACAAACATAAATTTTTCAAATGATTCAAGGCCTATATAATAAGCGATTTCTTTTGGATTATTTTTATACTTGAAGCATGAAAATAAATTTGCTGGTGTTTGCGTTGACATAGATCTGGTATCTTTCTTGATCTTAACGTTTCCATGCGAATAATTGCTTGTAGATAATGCAAAATCTGCTTCAACAATTCTAGATTTGTTTTCTGAACTAGACTGTTCACTAATTACTTTTATTTCTAAAGCAACGTTTTCTAGAATTGATTCGTTTTTGTTGATATCAATTGGCAATGCATCACCACAAACATGATCAGGAAGACAGTTATAAACAGGGGTCTTCTTCCGTTTCAAGGCTTTGTTATGTCTGGGATTTTTAATTCAGACGTGGTAGGGGAGGGGAGAGGGTTGGCTAATTATAATCTTTGTTTCCCTCCCTTTTTATTCTGTATGTTATTGCGACTTCTAATTGGACGCTCTTCCCCGTCGCGCCATGGTTCTAATCGTTGCGGGTGATCCATTTTAAAGAAAGCAAAGGAAAGGAGAAGAAAAGATAAAAAAAAACGAAGAGAGAAAAGAAATAAAAAATAAAATTAAAGAAATATGTTCTTATTGATAAGGTAGAGGAATTAATAAAGTTTTATGAATCTGTTTATGAGGGAATTATTGGAAAGGATATGGAACAACAAGAGTCAGATCGCCGTAAGCCAGCGTGTCAATCTTGTCAGAAAAGAGAATTAAGAGGGAATAGGGAATAACAAGAATTAGATCGCCGTAAGTCAGCGCGTCA
>JAJVSH010000324.1:45575-57616 GCA_021460005.1 Tetramorium alpestre | reverse complement strand
TTGTTAGGAAAGAGAATCTGGAAAGAATAGGGAATAACAAGAATCAGATCGCTGTAAGTCAGCGCGTCAGTCTTGTTAGGAAAAAGAATCAAAAAGGAAAATGGAAAGGTGAATGAGAAAGGATAGAAGAAGTTAATTTAAATAAAGAAAGATTTGCTTTTTGGTTAATTAAATGGAAAGATATAATTATAACAAATAAGTTACAAATCAGAAAAGAAAAGAAATGAAAAATTTGGATCGCAGCTGCTTATTAACTTGCATGGTTTTAGCTAATCGGCGCGGAGGCTAAGTTCGGTTTTAGCGCATGCGGCTAAGTTTAGAATTATCTCGCGGAGACTAAGTTCAGCGCACGCGGCTAAGTTCGGTTTCAGCGCACGCGGCTAAGTTAGAATTGTCTCGCGGAGACTAAGTTCAGCGCACGCGGCTAAGTTGAATTTTATCTCGCGGAGACTAAGTTGAAAATGAGCGCGGAGACTAAGTCGATATGCTATACTACGCGTCAGCGCCGAGATCCTGTAAAGTGCCGAGCAGAATAAGGGTATTCGCATCAGGCGGATCTGTCACCGAATGACTGACTGATAGGCCGGTCCTACGCGTCCAGCGCCGAGATCCTACAAGATGCCGAGCAGAATAGGAATATTCGCATCAGACGGATCTAGTCGCCGAAATGAGCTGAAAGCTTCGGAAATCGCGAGCTTTTATACTAAAGTTTCGTGGCCCCGCGCGGTGAGAGGGAGGATGTACAGGGCCATCCCCCCATTCACGTGCGTGAAGTTTTTTGCCCTAACGCGGAAGGATTTTTTTTCTATTCGCGCGACAGTCTCGTGCCCACATGCCTAGGTCGAGTTTTTGCGCGCCTTACATTCTATTTTTAGTTAAATAATATTAGTTTTAATATTTCTAACATTATTTTTTAGTTAAACGTAACAAAAGTATAATTGTATATAAGATTACATTATAATGCTTACATCTACGTTCTTAATTTACTAAATATTCGCTTATTAATTATGCACGAGACTGAAATGATAATGCTAAGGCTTAATTCTATAAAAGATACGAATAATGCGTTCGAGTAGCATTATTTGTATCTTGTATTTGTTATCATTTAAGAAGATTCCATGCATATTAAAGAATATGCATAGATTTTACGCGATACGTTCCTCTTTTTCACGGGTAATTCTATAGGGTAGATTTCGCGGATTACCGACGCATGGCGGGTTTGCAGTCGTACGGCGCGGCGAAAATATATGGGGTAAATAAGAAAGTTATCGCGGTTTCGGGGGTAATATGGGGCTATGGTGGAGGCGGCACGTAACAGCTTCGTATTATTTTTTTTCTCTTCCTTTGATTGTGCTGATCTATGTGTCCGCAAAAAAAAATTTTTCTTCCAAGAAAAAATTAATGGTACTGCATCCTTTAATAATATTTTTCTTTTCAATGATTGCCCTGAACGAGAATAAGATAAAAATCATTATTATAACATTCATTTCACACACATTCCAACTTTATGTTGCAGAATAATAATTAACTTTTTAACTTTTTCAACATACCTGTTTTGTATCCTTCAGAGGCATAATCACTTTGTCTAAAATGAGAACTGCACACACGTGATGCAGAGGTTATGCAGAATGTTTTTTTTCGTTTAATAGCGATTAACACTTTTTTTGGAGTTCTTTATTTTTTGGAAACTTGTGGCCACCCATATTTTTACAACCAAATATTGAACACATCGGCATTTTTGACGATAAGATTAAATTTAAAAAAATGTCTTATGCGATTTGATTTTGCGATTCGTGGTCTCTGTCTCAGTGGCGCCTCTAGCGGCGTGAAGTTGCGCGCCGGATCCCCATTTTACCTCATCCTACGGAGCGAGATTCATATTAGTGGCGTACAAAGAAGAAAATGCTTCTACGATGCCTGCAGAGGGGGAGACAGCAGATTTTCCACCTGCGAAAAAGCGCAAAACGTACGCCGTGGCAGTAGTAGTAGTGATGCAGAAGACTAGTTTTCTCGGATTGAAAAATGTAACCGAGTGTGTCAACGCGCATTTGTCAAAGCTTGGAAAATAACGTCAATAAATGTGTGTAGTATTTAATAAAGGAAATAGAGTTAAATCTCCCAAAAAGCTACGTTAATCGCGATATTATGCAATTGACATTTAGAGGAAATCACGATATCGAGCGTAATGTACGTACTCAAATTAACGATTTAACTTTCCTCGACATCTTTTTCAATGTAATATTTTTGGAAATTACTTCACTACACTTTAAATTCTTCGTACAATTTTTACTAATCGTGAATCATAAATTATTGTTTGTACAATTTCCGAACAACTTTATACTTTATAAATGAATTGTATTTTTATAACAGAATTGTATTTTTCCTATAAAGAATGTTGTAATAATAAATTTTCTTTATATCTTCTATCCAAGAATATTTCTTTTATATATCCTCCGAACATAATAAAAATCCTTTTTCTCCAAATTTTCAGAATTTTGTTTCTTTTCTGTAAATGTTTAATCCCTCACAATCCTAAAAGATATCCTTTTCAAAGAAAATAGTTGATCAGTTCCATGATTCGCTCGAACTTGACTATTCCTGTTTTACACCCTCTATTTCCTATCAAGATAAATCGCCGAAAACGGAATTCGTAATTTCTGTAATAGATTCCTTTCGCGCGTTTTCGTTGGATTAGATTATATCGGAATATAATCTGGATTAGATAGACATAAACTTCCTATACGATTTAAAAATCATAATTTTCTCTTAAATTCATGTGAAATAACAATTTTTTTGAAAAAACAAAGCATGTCACAGCAATGCGAGAGTGTTTTTTCTTTGTTTTCCCTCTCTTACCGACGAAATAAATCGCACATGGTACAAATCTTCGCGGTCGCCATTTTGCTAACTCTTCCCACGCTCTTCCCAAAATTTCTTACACCTGCCTCTTCACTTGTCGGTTATGGAGGAAGTATCCAATCAGAACGCGTGGCAGCTACGGGGTATCCAATCAAAACACATGGCAGCTACGGGGTATCCAATCAGAATGCACCATTTTTTCCCTCTACCCACGCGGCGGCCAATCAGAAGTCTCCATTTCTCTGGGACCCGACCGTCTGGCCCCTCCCCAACATCGGCGGGAGTGGGGGCTGGCGCCAGAGGGCCGAGGAGTGGGGGTTTGTTTTGACGCCCCATAGCTGCCACTATACTACTTATATATTAAGAATAAGAATAAATATTAAATATTATGCTATATAAATACAGAAATATTCCTGTAATAAGAAATGTTCTTATCTTTATCTTCCTATATTTATCTTATATTTTATTTTTTTCCATTGTGCGTTACGTTTAATTATTATTTGTATTTTCGATTCTTAATATTTAAGATTTTTAATATTATTCTTTATGTTCTTCCTAATATGTGTTCTATTAATTGTGCGCACTTCTCGTACTTCTCTTACTTTTGATAAATGTCAATAATATTTAGGTTAGGAGTATGTTCTTCTTCAGTCTCTGATTGGAGTGAAGTTATGCTATGCGTAGAATATATAGGACTCTAGCTATGCGTACTTGTGTAGATTGCGTATTTTTCTTATGTTTATGCTATGTTATGTCTATGCATTTTGTGTGCGATAGCTTTAAGAGTCAATGCAGATAAACTTGCATAACGCATAAACATATGCATAAAAAAATTGATTGGTTCATAAACTTGTACATACATAAAGAAAATAGACCAAAAATAAAACAAAAGTCTCGAATAAAAGTTCTTTTGTGTAATACATTCTTTGTATCCTAATCATATCATTGTATGGTTAAATTTATATAAGGCATTTGATTATACTTTCAGTACAAAGTCATTTATTATTAATCTCTCTAGATTGTGAATAAATAATCTGCCAAGTGTCATTCACCGTACGGCGTTGTAAATGGAAAGTATTATAACAACTATAACTGAAGTGAATTGTTAGGTTAGGCAACCATATATCGATAATAACTTATTACGAATATCATTTGAACAATAATATTAAAATTGTATAATCATTATCATCATGTAAATAAATAAATACTTTTGAACTTACNAATGACGCTTCAGTATCCGTGGACTGAGCCATTGTGAGATTAGGAAATTTCGTACTTTGGCGAATGCCTTAACGTAACCAAAAGTCTAGCAAACAGACCGTCGCGTCGTGCAAGATCTCTCGTCGGAAATGACGTCATAAAATGAAACGTTTTAATTTGATACGCCGACGCCGCGTTATAAGTTATCCAATCAAAATGTTTCATTTTATGACGTCATTTCCGACGCGAGATCTTGCACGACGCGACAGTCTGTTTGCTAGACTTTTGGTTTAGTTTATAGCAAACAAGCCAAACGAACCTTTTATATATTTTTATATAGCATTTATTCTTTTTTTTATTTTTTCTACTTTTTATTTTTTAATTTTTCTACTCTTCTATGACTGTGATCATGCATTAGAGTACAAAACATTTATATAGCATTTTTTAATTTTTTTTTCTATGATAATAACTAGTAATGATAATGTCTAGTATGGAGTATGAAACGTATTCAGAATCGACGAATACTTTGGTGTTCCTTCTCAAAACGTTTTGTATTCTTTTATGAAGTGTCATCATATTCATAACTTTTGTCTGCCATTTCCTTCGATAAGCTTCCATAATTCTACACAATATAATAAATAACACAATATAAATGAAAATATTGAATTGTAAAAATACCCATTAATAATGAGATAATTAACAATATGTAACCTAAAAAAGATTGAATATGAATTAATAATAAGAATTAATAATGAGATAATTAACAATATGTAACCTAAAAAAGATTGAATATGAATTAAATTTATTTCAGATATTTTATAATATACTTATACTCTAATTCAATTAAAGCTGTGTATTACTTTATTTTTTTAATTTTTATTTATTAATACAAAATGAATTACTTGTCATTCAATTGTATAAGTTCGAGTAATATTATTCATATACATTTATTTTTAACACATATTCTTCAAACGCGACTTTTATTCCTTTTACTAGGTTATGTTCTGCCCGTGCGTTGATATGACGCGACGCGTTCAATGAGAATACAATTGACGCTGCTTTTCATCTTCCGTAGCGTCGCATCGTATAGTGGGAATGCAGCCAAAGCTCGTATCAGACTATGCATTAGAGATTGTGAATTGGAGATTAGAATTTAACCAATCAGGATGAAGCAGATTAAGACTGAAATTAGAGATTGAAAAATAACTTTCTGTCTATTTTCCAATCTTCAATTGCAATCTTAGCCAATAGCCTGCTGACTTTTCATGTACGTCACATGGAATACTTCCTAGTTAGCAGTCGTGTTTTGTCCATTGAAAGGTAATACTGAAGAAGATGGGCGCACACACCGATTTTGCTGTAACTACAATATTGTAGATTTTGACACGTAAAATACGAATCTGTAAGTTGAAATCGTCGGTCTTTAATATTCGAAGAGTTATTAATTGCCAAATATCCAAGTTATGAGGTTAGGAAATTTGTCATCTCAACGATACGTAGTGCGTGTGAATTAATAATTCTTCGAATATTAAAGGCGACAATTTTAACTTATAGATTCATATTTTACGTACAATATTGTGAAGCAAAATCGGTGAATGCGCCCGTCTCCTTTAGTATTTCCATAAATTAATATAACGCTTTATATAATATAAACATTGTCATTATTTTTTAGAAATTTGACTAATAAGTAGTGTTGAGGGTAATGTTAAATGAAATATATGGTCCGATATAATATCTTGAGAACACTTTATTATTACGGAGTTACACGCGTCTTCTTTCTCGAAGTGCCCGTGAACGAGTGGGGCAACCGGGAGGAAATTCGTGAGGCTTACAGTCTGCGCAAGCACGGTTTGCGCCGATTCGCTAACATGCGAGAACATTCTCGACATACATCACATCCGCTAAACATGAAATTCCTTACTGAACACGCGTAGGTCTTCTGTTCTCTTATACACACATACACACATACGGCTAGGTATTGATGTGGAGCAAATAAACGATTACTCAACACTCTCCTTGTTTATATGCTTCATATCATTTATACAGATTCTCGACTTTAAGGTGAGAAAACGATTTCTTGGCAGAGGTTTAGTGAACAGATCTGCCAATTGATTTTCGGTACATATATACTTTACATTGATTTCATTATTTTCAATTTTTTCTCTTATGAAATGGAACTTGATATCTATGTGTTTGGTCCTTTTGTGAAATTCAAGGTTTCTAATGAGCTTTATCGCACTTTGATTATTGACATAAAGTTCGGTAGGTAAAGATAATTTACAATCTAGATCATTTAATAGCTGGCGAAGCCAGCTTTCTCTTGCTGCCGCTGCAGCTGCCACGTATTCCGATTCCGTGGTACTCAATGTGACTAGCTTCTGCCTCTGTGAGGCCCATGTAACCGGCATGCTCCCGATAGTAAAAATATAACCGGTGATTAATCTGCGAGTGTCAATGTCCTCGGCGAAATCAGCATCGGAGTAGCCAGTTAATATTTCATTTTTATTCTGACTTTCGTAAATTAGCCCGCAATTTTAGTACCTATCAAATATTTGAATATTCTTTTTACGGCGAGCCAATGACGTTTATAATTATTAGTATAACGACTGACAATATTCACTGCGAGCACGATGTCTGATCGAGTTAATGACGCGAGAAACATAAGCGAGCCAACTGCTTCCCTGTAGGGAACATTAATTGACTCTTGATCAACAGAATTCACTTCATTCAGAATTGCATGTGCATCTGCGGGCACACTAATTGGATTCGCTTCTGTCATTTTGAATTTTTTAAGTATTCGTGTCGTGTACATGCTTTGATGTACAACCATGATTTTGTTAACTCGATCACGCTCGATTTGAAGTCCTATAAATTGGTTTACTTCACAGACGGTTAATTCAAAACATTTGCTTAGTTTACTAATTACTATATCTATTGATCGTTTTGAGCTACTAACTACTATTCCGTCATCAACGAATAATGCTAGATATACAATATTTTCATTTATAATGGCTTTGTATATACATTTGTCCGCGTTACTCTCTTTGAATTGAAAGACTTTCAAAAAATTATGAAACTTACGATTCCAACAGCGAGGTGCTTGTTTTAACCCGTATAAAGATTTTTTTAACTTACAGACTTTTCCTTCAATTGCTTTTCTTACTTCTAAGCCCTCTGGTACCTCCATACAGATATCTTCGTCGAGTTCACCGTACAGAAATGCTGTTCTTACATCGAATTGCATCATCTCGAGGTCTCTATGTGCTGCTAGAGCTAGTAAAACTCGTAGGGAATCGTAGCGTGCCATAGGTGCGTAGGTCTTTCCAAAGTTGATACCGTATTGTTGCTGGAAGCCACGTGCGCAGAGTCTTGCCTTATGTCTCATTACTCTGCCGCTTGGATCGAAGATCGCCTTGAAGACCCACTTCGAGTCAATTGTTTTTACGTCCTTGGGCCTTGGAATCAGCGTCCAAATCTCGATCCTTTTATGAGCTTCTATCTCTTCTTTGATTGCTTGTTTCCACTCGGTGGCTTGTTCCCCTGTGACAGCCTCCTTGTTAACGCGCCCTCGATATCACGCTAACCATCGAAATTTGTTTACGTCTGTACAGACAACCGGCTCATTCAACGACGAAATATCGCGGTAGAGATAGGTAGGAAAGCACTCGACTAATTAACGAGAATATAACTTTATTGTTTCTTCGCTGTACAATCGAAGTGTATCGCTCGACGTGCTAGGCTCGACTGTTNTCTGCGGGCAAGTCGATGAGCTCCGATACTCAGCGTATAGCCCTTTTTTTCGCGTAAGAATGCAAACAGAACGATCACTGAACAAAGCGAGATCGAGCGAACGTTCTGGAAGTAGCGCGAAAACAAAATTCCGATACCACGCGGGCCCCGCATGATCGGCGTATGTAGCCTTAACAGGCACGTGATATTCGCATGAGCGTTACAAGTACATATCCTTAACACTCCTGAAATATCTCTAGTATATTATATTTTACAAAATTTGATTCATACCTTTTTGGTGGACGAATGGATTCTCTATTGCGTAAATTTCTAACTGGAGTTGAATCGATGGGTATTGACTCAGAATTTTCAATGCTTCTTTCGACTTCTGAATCTTGATCGGAGCTTATAATTGTATTGTCTGCTTCATCTTCGATTTCCTCAGCATCCATTTCGTCTCGTCTTATACATGCTCCTGGATTGATTTTTAATTGTGTGCCATCTATGCTGGTGTCGTTCTCATTGAAGATAATGTCTCTCAATATTGTGATCTTGTTTGTCTGCGGGTCCTATAGTCTACAGATTGTTAAGTCCGCTTGATATCCCACTAGTATTAGCTTCTTCGTCTTCTTGTCCAATTTGTGTCTGAATTATTTATTAATGTGTGCATAGGCATTTGAGCCCTGAAAACCCTGATATGAGCTCCGGTTTCTTGTTGTGCCATGCCTCAAATGGAGTAATCTTCTTAGTTTCTTTTATCGTTGCATGATTCAGTATGTATACGGCAGTATTAATAGCTTCTGCCCACAATTTGGTTGGCAGCTTCTTCGCTTGCAACATTGTTCGAGCACTCTCTACTATCGTTCGATTTTCTCGTTCTGCCTTGCCGTTCTATTCTGGTGTGTATGGTGCTGTACTCTGCATCGTAATTCCGCGGTATTTTAAATAATTCTCCACGTGGTGGTTTGCGTACTCTCTTCCATTGTCCGCTCGAAGAACTTTTATGTTGTGTCCAAATTTATTTTTTATTTTATTATCAAACTTTTTTAATTTTTTAAGCACGTCTGACTTGTGCTTTATAAAATAAACGATTCTGTAGTTCGTGGCCTCATCTAGAAATAACAGATAATATCTTGCCCCTCCTACATTGGACATTTCGGAGAATGGTCCGCACACGTCCGTATGTATAAATTCACCGGACAGCCAACGCGTTTCTTGAGCGCTACTCTTGTTGAACTTCAACCGATGTCCTTTACCATATTGACACTGTTCACAAAAGAATTGTTCATCACTTGTCAACTTGACTCCTTGCACTGCTGAGTTTCCAATCACTTGTCTTAACGCTTTTGCATTTATGTGTCCTAGTCTCTCATGCCAGATTTGCAGCGTAGTAGCTGACAGGTTCACTTCCTCTCGAAAATTATTTGCACTGGGAATCACTTTGAATAGAAGTCTGTAAATGTCATTCGCCTGTTTGTAGCCTACTGCTTGTCTTTTTTGAGTATCACTGACCGTTCTTTAAAAATTACACAGAAACCCTTTTTGGCCGACGCTCCTACTGATTGTGAGAATAGATTCTTCTAAATTTGTGGCACATACAAAACATTTTCTATTGTAACTTCTTCTCATTTCCCGTAGATTAACTTCATTATAATCACAGTGTCTATACTACTTAGCGCACTGCTTATCATCATCAAGTGACACAGTTTCACCAGTTACCGACCGGTAGTCTGTAAGCCATTCGTGTCGGTAAGTCATGTGGCAGGATGCACCACTGTCGGTAATCCAGACTTCTCCTATATCCATATCGACGTTTCGGATTTGATCACTGATCGGTCGCGATTCACTTGAAGACTCTACTTTTGATTTACTTGTCGCCGTACAAAGGCACTGTTTTCGATCTCTTTCTTACGAGGCACTCGTTCACTTTCTTTGTCTCTCTTCTGTTTGTAGCAATCACGCGCGAAATGTCCTTTTTTCTTACAATAATAACACTCAACCGGTGCTCTGGAATTTCGCGGGTACCTTTTTTTGTATTTTTCGTCCTTGGGAGAATGTGCTCCACTGTCTTTCTTTCCACTCACTTTTAAAGCTGCAAAGGCTTTTGTTGCACTGTCCTCTTCGGTCAACCGGCTCTCTTCTTTGATTAGTCTTTCTAACAATACTCCGACCGTTTGGTCAGCCACTGGCATGCTATTCCAGGCCGTGGCTAGTGTACTATACTTCAGTGGCAGCGAATATTTTTGCCATGATATCCACTTCGGTGATTTCCTGTCCAGCATTTTTCAGCTGGCTAGCTAATCTCTGCACGTTCGTCACGTGCTGTATCACCGAGTCTTCCTACTTCATGCGATACTCATGATACCGCTGAAGGAGCAGCAATTTGCTCGAGGCCGACTTCTGTTCGTAGGTACGCGTTAGCATTTTCCACATATCACTCGCCGTGGAGCAAGTCGTCAGTCATCTTAATTGCTCTCTTTCTAAGGATGATGCAATCAAGCTCATCGCCTTGGCATTGTCCTTCACCCAGGCCTTGACTGCCGCGTTCGCTGCCTCATCTGCCGGTCTTGCTCTGGAGCCGTCGACTAAGTCTTCTAATCCATATGCTATGAGCAATTGCTTCACTTCAAATTTCCAAGTTTGGAAATCGGAGCCATTAAACTTCGTAATGCCCTTGACAAGGAATTCGAGCGACATTTTTCTTTGTTCTAAGACACGTGTTTCTCTATTCGCGACACCGATCACTTTGCACGCCTTTGTACTCCGTTAATTGATCACTAATTCTGGGCCCATAACCTGAGGGTAATGTTAAATCAGGCCTGGCCCACGAACTATAGCTCGCGCTTTCCCGTTTCCCCCACTATTCACGCGGAGAGCATGCACAGACTATAGCATGCTAAGCACTAAAGTAGGAGAGCGCACGCCGCACGAGCCTGCGAGAGTAACGGTCATGTGGAGGGGATAGGTGGCTCAAGAGGCCAGAAGGGAAAGATGGGATGAGGAGTCGCGCGAAGAGAGGGCCTGTTCTCCTCCTCGCGTGCTCTGTAGGCGCCCACGGGGCCAGGCCTGTGTTAAATGAAATATATGGTCCGATATAATATCTTGAGAACACTTTATTATTAAGGAGTTACACGCGTCTTCTTTCTCGAAGTGCCCGTGAACGAGTGGGGCAACCGGGAAGAAATTCGTGAGGCTTACAGTCTGCGCAAGCACGGTTTGCGTCGATTCGCTAACATGCGAGAACATTCTCGATCATACATCACATCCGCTAAACATGAAATTCCTTACTGAACACGCGTAGGTCTCCTGTTCTCTCATACACACACACATACGGCTAGGTATTGATGTGGAGCAAATAAACGATTACTCAACAAGTAGTAAAAGTAGTTAATTATAAATTTATTGATAGTGATAGTGATATTGTCATCATGCCCTCAAAAATTCAAATTTGGACCAAAGAAAAAGAAAATCTATTAATATTAAAAGTAGAGAGATGGCCAATATTGTGGGAAAACCTGTGATGCTTACAGAAGAACTGATTTAAAATATAATCAGTGGCATGAAATTGCAAAAATCTTAAGACCATCTTTTAATGATAAAAAATTCTTACATATTTGTATTCTTACATACTTTCCAGCAAACACAATGTTATATAACATACATGTTAGTTGTAATTTTCTACACAACAATATAACTGTTATTGTTGAGTAGTATTACAACTAACATGTGTTGAGGAATATTACAACTAACATGTATATTGCATGTAACATTGTGTTTAGTTAATAGATATTAAATGTGTAATAGATATTTAATTTAAAATCGACGATATATATATATATATATATATATATGCGATATATAGATGCGGAGGTAGACATAAACCGACTGATAAGACCTGCGGAGTATATAAGTATAACTAGGAAATTAAAAGGGTAATGGCCACAGAGAATGTTAATGTTCTGGAGACCAAAGACAGAATTAGGAAAAGACATTTAGGCGATAAGGTTGACTGTTTAAATCTTAGAAGGGAAGGTAACTTGACAAAAACTTTTTCTGGTAGAATCTCAGGTGAAGGCTTTGGTTCGCTTAACTATGATAACCCGGGATCGTACGCTAGTGTCGTTAAAGAAAAATGTTGCTGTAAGCATGATATTTGCTCTCAAAATTAGGATAATAAAGTAGTTAATAAAGATTCTGATTTAAATAATAATTACAAAAATAGAGGATCAGAAAAAAGGAAATTACAGGATGAT
>JAJVSH010000324.1:19381-30648 GCA_021460005.1 Tetramorium alpestre | reverse complement strand
TTTTTATTTCATTTTATTATCATTTTTTCATAGATATTTTTGACAGATATAATCAAAATTTATCACTATCTTGTCATGTAGGCTACTGAATGATGTATGTTTCTTATCCTTCAACAACCAGGATTTATTGCCAATATTTGACTCAACAAATATGGTTATTTGGATTTCAGATCTGATATGAAGTTTCTTCAAAAATTGAGGATCGATTCTTAAAGGAGACAACTGTAGCAAGATGGAAAATAGAAATCATGTATTGCAAACAGAAGATCAAGAAGAAGTAAGAGTTTTGAGAAATTAAAGAATCGCAAGTCTGTATCTGTGAAACAACAAGAAAAATTAAAATTAAAATGAATATAAAATAGAAACATACTTTATAACTTTATAACTTTATTTCTGTTCCCACTAATTCTGANAGCTCGTATAATATTAGCAGCAAATCTATCTCTGCCAAATTTTCAAATTTCTGCCAAATTTTTTAAATATTTTCCTTTTTCTTCCTAAACGTATTGCACTGCGATTTTGCCCAAAACGTGGGATGATTANACATGCTATGTATATTTTTTTGATGTTCCGTCAAGTTTGCTGTAAATAATATTTCATTATAAGAACAGTAAAAATATTTTGAAAATAAGTGTAACACAGTGTTAACAACATACCTAAAAATGCGACAATTGTAGAATGCGTATTCAGGCTTTCCTTCAGATCTCTATTATGTCGCTCTGATATATTGTTAGTCGAACGTTTATATACGCAGAATGATTCGGGTTTGAAACCTTTAATCCACGATAATCTCTAACATTTAACAGTTATCGTTAGGCATTTGTTTCTCCCTAATGAAACGATTGTCTCTTTTTACACTTTTATAGTGGCATTGTTGCAAGTCGCATTGTTTGTTATATCGTGTGCATTTTGGATTTTCTCAAAATGAATAGAAATAAGCAAAAGCAAAGCAAAAATACAGCTGCCCAAGGTGGAACATGAGGGATATCATTTTNACCTAAATAAATCTTATGGTGATACGATGTAAGGAAATATCTTACAGTAAAATCATTAATCATATTAATCATACAATATCATAGGCAAATTGAGAAAAAAATCGCTTCCCAGCCACAGAATAACGTTTAAAGATGTCATTAAGACATCTAAAGACGTTTTTCATATATCATTTGATGTACTTAAATAAGAAAATCTTTCTCGTAGGTATTACGAATGTAGTAGAAAAGAAAAAAATGTAAGCTGTCAAGCTCGTTTGACAGTAAAAAATGGCAACTACATTTTAACCGGACAGTACAATCACGTTAAGCTTATTTTCCAATTGGCCGATATTAAAAAAACAGAGCAGTTACATCCAGGTGAAACGACAAGGGCAATCAAAAGAAGAATTGTCTCAACGTGAGTAAAAACTAATAAAGTAGAAGATACTAAATGCTATTAGAAAGATGATTAGCTACTTATGCATTTATATACTTATATATTTACAATTAATAACTTTTGCATTAACACTTAGATGTGATAACGTGCTGGATTTGACGAAAATCAAAAACGTGGAGAGAGCAATTGAACGCTACAAAAAGAAAAAATGTTTTGGGCAGACTCCGAAAAATTTAAACCAACTAAAAACTTGTCTTGAAAATAAAAATTGGAGGCAATTTCTACAATTTGATGAAACAAATTCGTTTACAGTAGAATTTGTTGTAAAAAACGATGACGTCAAAGGAATTATTTTTATAGATACCAATTTGATAGACAAGTTAACAAAAAACAAAGATCATTTGACCATTTTCATTGATGACACATTTGCGACCGAGCCTCAATTGAACAATAATAACTGTCAATTATGGACAATCGTCATTATTAGATACAATGACAGAGTAAGTAAAACAGTTTAAACCGTATTGATTAAATATAATTAGTTCATATCAATGTAAATATGTGACTAAGTAAAATGTTTCTCAAATTTCAGACGTTTCCAATCGTTTACACAATAATGCAAGGTCGCACTACTGAAAACTATACTGATGTTTTCAGTAAAATTTGCAATATTATAAAAATCCATCCAACAAAAAGCGATATCTGATTTTGAAAGAGCGGAACGAAATGCGCTACAAATAGCCTTCCCTAGTATTAAAGTCATTGGCTGCTTTTTTCATTACAGCCAGGTAATAAGGATAAACAACACACATGATAATAAACATGAAATGCACTTTCTCTTATATCGCTTCCTTATTACAGGCGTTGGTACATAATGCAAAAAAGCATAAGCTATTAAAGGGCGAACAAGAAGATTTAGGATATGGCGCAGTGAGATTGCTCATATCTTTAGCCTTGTTGCCTAAGGCTTTAATAGAGGAAGGTTTTAATNTAATCTCCACGGTTATTTTTCCTAATTGTAAATGTTGGGTTTTGAGGGTGTGGAATTAGACGCGTATGTGATTACGATATGATAGTTTATTGCATATATGAACGTAACAAAAAGAACGGAGCGATGTTATCAGTGTCGGAGACACGACACGACTGAACGCGATAAATTTCGCCGACCGAGATCGTTACCGCTGTAACGGTGCGTGCGTGATCCACGCGTGATCAACGTGCTCGATTGCGTTCGACAGAGCGCCACAATAAAGCCCTAACATGAATGGATGATATTCATAATAATGAAGCATGATAAACTATTTTATTTAACACTCCCGCCGTTTGAATGCTTCATATCACAAATATTTAATTCGCTTCGCAAGTGCGCAAAACGATTTTTGCTTAGACCTTTAGTGAATAGGTCAGATAACTGTTTATCCGTCGGAATATATTTAACATCGATTTGTTTATTCTCGACTTTTTCTCTAATGAAATGAAATTTGACATTGATGTGTTTAGTTCTCTTATGGAACTCTGGATTGTGTATTAAACGAATTGTGCTTTGATTATCAACAAAGAGAGTAGACGGTTGTTCTGAAAGACAACCTAAATCAGTTAACAGCTGTCTGAGCCATACAATTTCTTTACTGGCTGTCGCAGCAGCTACATATTTCAGATTCAGTAGTACTGAGTGTCACCATCTTTTGACGCTGCGATGACCAGGTTACTAATGAGTTACTTATACAACATGCATATCCTGTTGTAGACCTGCGTGAATCTGTATCACCGGCAAAGTCCGCGTCGGAATAACCGCACAGTCTTATACCTAATTGTCTCCCGCCGCTTTCATATAGTATGCCGTAATTAATCGTACCGGCTAAGTATTTCATTATTCTCTTTACTGCTTGCCAATGACTCTGATTATGCTTATTGCAGTATCGACTTATAAGATTAACCGCGTAACAAATATCCGGCCTTGAAACTAGTGCGAGAAACATTAACGACCCTATAGCTTCTCTATACGATACATTCGCAATATTATCTTCTTCAGATTCGACTTGTCTGAGTACAGTGTGCGGATCTGCCGGTACATACAATTAGTCTTAGCGTCGGTCATATTGAATCTATCTAATACAGTTTTATAGGAACTTTGATGCAAAAACATTGACTTTCTGGTTTGATTTCTTTTAATCTACATCCCGACGAACACACTCGCGTCTCCTACCGTAATTTTAAACGATTGTTTCAAATAGTTAAGAACTAGATCAATAGCTTTCCGCGATTCGCTCGCGATTAGACCGTCGTCTACAAATAATGCTAAATAAACATTACAGCCATTCATTACGCCGATATATATACATTTATCTGCAAGACTTGCGCGAAAATTGAAGCGATTGAAAAATTCGTTAAATTTTCTGTTCCAACAACGAGGGGCTTGTTTGAGCCCGTACAATGACTTGTTTAGTTTACATACGGTATTGTTGTCGGCCTTCAAACCTTCGGGAATCTTCATGTAGATTTCTCTCAAGTCTCCATAGAGAAATGCCGTTTTGACATCGAATTGTAGCATTTCCAAATCCAACTGCGTCACCAGAGATAGAATGACTCTCAGCGAGTCGTATCTCATCACAGGAGCGAAGGTTTCTTTGTAGTCGACACCATATTTCTGCTGGAATCCTCGGGCACATAATCTAGCCTTGTACCTTTTTACTGAGCCAATGGGGTCCCTCATCACCTTGAAGACCTACTTTGAGTCTATGAGATGTTGGTTAGCAGAACTGGGTACTAGTGTCCATTGTTTTCCTCGTGAGCTGCCAACTCATCTTCTATTGCACGTGTCCATTCCTTGGCGTCTGGTCCTTTTCTAGCCTCCTGGAATGTGGTAGGTATGTCACAATGAATTATATTCGATTCATACCTTTTTGGTTTCTTCAAGGAAGTCCGATCTCAAAGTTTGTTTCATGTAAGTGTAGTCTCGTCCTTGCTCAACTCGATTACTTCCCCGTCTGATGCGGTGAGCAGCTCTTCATTGTCTTTAACCGTTTGATTTAACATTTCGTTCTCGTTGTCATCGGCTGGAACTTCATTGTTATTGCATGTTTACAGGTAAACGTATCCCAGTGCTTTCGGTCGTTGAGAACGGTACCTCATTGAAGGTTACGTTGCGAGAGACGATCACCTTATCGGTTTCGGGATCATATAATCTGTAATTTGTGGACTCACCTTGGTATCCGACCAATATACATTTCTTTGCCTTTTGGTCTATTTTCCTCCGAAACTGTTTCTCGATGTGTGTGTAGCCGTCGGCGTAAACGTTCTTGCATGCGACAGATTCGGTTTCCTTCCGCACCACAGCTCGTAAGGAGTAGCAGTCTTCCCTTTTGCAACCAAGGTACGATTTAGTATATAGACCGCTGTGTTGATAGCCTCAGCCCAAAGCCTTTTAGATAGTCCTTTTGCATGGATCATTCTTCGCGCACTTTCCACAATAGTGCGATTTTCTCGTTCGGCCTCCCGTTCTGCTCAGGGGTGTATGGTGCTGTACTTTCCATTATGATACCGCGAGACCTTAGGTAGCTGTTCATTGCGCTATTGGAGTACTCGCGACCATTGTCCGCTCGAAGCACTTTCATGCTATAACCGAACTTGTTAGCCAACATCCTCTCATAGTCCTTGAATCTGTCAAATACATCGGATTTATGTTTCAAGAAATACACTACGCGATAATTGCTCGCTTCGTCGACGAATAACAAATAAAAACGCGAACCGCCGATAGATACTTCGGAAAAAGGACCGCACACGTCAGTGTGAATATATTCACCTGGTTTCCAGTTTTGTTTTTCACTATTTCTCTTGAACTCGAGTCTGTGCAATTTTCCGTATTGACACGGTTCACAAAAAAAGTCGTCTTTACACGAGATTTTTACACCATCAACAGTTTGACTGTCCACGATATTTTGCAACGATTGTTTGTTCAGATAGCCAAGTCTTTCGTGCCACTCGCGTAAGCTAGTAGTCGACATGTTCACCAGTGCACCTTCCTGTTTGACTACTCTAAAAAGCATGCAGTACATGTTATTGTTGCGTTTCAACCCGGTTGCTTTAACGGTATTATTGTATTCAAACGTCACTTTACTGTCACCGAAGATAACTCGATATCCGTTAGCACACACTCCGACTGAGAATAAGTTTTTTCTGAGACTGGGTACGAAGAGCACATTATTAATTTGCGTTTTGATCCATTGTCCTTTTACTAGTTTCTCAATGTGCACAATACCTTCGCCGCGTACTTCGCGCTGACCGTCATCGCCGATGTAGGGATGTCGTGCGGATAATAATTATTTCGACGCTTACTTGAATATGAATATATTTCTTTAAGAGAAACAGGTACAAGAACGTCTGTATAACGAATGTGTAATCCGAAGAAGAGATATCTTAGGCACTAGGCCAGGTACTACCAACTGCTACAACTCAAAGTGTAGATTGTGTACAAAGTGTAAAAGGGGACATAGTTAGCACTAGCAATATCCCTACACCGAGAGATATGGTGTCGCCATCCATAGGCTTGAAATTAGACAACTACTCGCGTCTGAAAGTAATATGTCGAGAGGCTCCACTGTCGGTAATCCAGGAATCCTTGGAGTCTAACGAAAGGAATTCTCGTGTGACTTCTCCTGTCAACAAACACTGTTTGTCGTCTTGTTTGTTCTTGACAGACGTTGATACTAGGAATGTGCCGTCTTCACTACACTTTTTGTCTGTTTTGTTCCTGGCATCTCTCTTTCTCTTTCGACACTCTCTTGAAAGGTGACCCTTCTTCTTGCAATAATAACATTCCATTGGAGCTTTGTCGTCGGTTTTGAATTTCGTTTTATCACTTTGATTTTTCCAGCCTTTCTGTCCCTTTTTCTTGTTAAGACTCAGGGTTGCAAGTGCACCAGTAGTTTCATCTTCTTCGGTCATTCTATTCTCTTCTTTGATCAATCTCGCGAGTAGATTTCCGACCGTTTGATTTGCAGGTAACACGCTGTCCCAAGCCGTTACAAGCGTGTTGTTTTTTGCTGGTAGAGAGCCTAATATTTTTGCCATAACGTCGGTATCATCAATCTGTTGTCTAACATCCCATAATTGGCTTACCAAGTTTTTTATATGAGTCACATGTTGCACAACCGAATCGTTCGGTCCCATTCTGTACTCGTGGTACTTCTGCATCAACAGCAGTTTGCTTAAAGCTGATCTCTGCTCGTACATTCTTACGAGACTCTCCCATATCTCATTAGCAGTTGTGCAGGTGATCAGGCCCTGTAACTGTGTCTTCTCCATTGCGGAGAATATCAGGCTCATAGTCTTTGTATTATCCTTTATCCAGGATTTTACAGCGACCACTGTTCGTTCGCCCGCTGGTCTCTGTCGAGAACCGTCAATCAAGTCCTCCAACCCGTGTGCCATTAGAAACTGAATCAACTCAAACTTCCATATAGTAAAGCCAGATCCGTTGAATTTAGTGATGTCTTTTCCAAGAATATGCTCTTCCGCCATTTCGAGAAGAGGGAAAACGCACACGTGGCACAAAGACTTGTTTGCTCACAATACACTTAAACTATGCAACGCGAATCACCCTGGGCCCATAACCTGTTGGGTTTTGAGGGTGTGGAATTAGACGCGTATGTGATTACGATATGATAGTTTATTGCATATATGAACGTAACAAAAAGAACAGAGCGATGTTACCAGTGTCGGGCACACGACACGACTGAACGCGACAAATTTCGCCGACCGAGATCGTTACCGCTGTAACAGTGCGTTCTCCACGCGTAATCAAAGTGCTCGATCGCGTTCGACAGAACGCCACAATAAAGGCATCCAACGCCTAACATGAATGGATGATATTCATGATAATGAAGCATGATAAACTATTTTATTTAACAGTAAATATGTAGAGTCATTTTTTAATTATTATGAAGATACGTGGATTAAAGGTTTNAAACCCGAGTCATTCTGCGTATATAAACAGTTCGATAGAATTAACAATATATCAGAACGACATAATAGAGATCTGAAGGAAAGCCTGAAAACGCATTCTACAATCGTCACATTTTTAAATATGTTGTTAACACTGTGTTACACTTATTTTCAAAATATTTTTACTGTTCTTATAATGAAATATTATTTACAGCAAACTTGACGGAACATCAAAAAAATATACATAGCATGTNTAATCATCCCACGTTTTGGGCAAAATCGCAGTGCAATACGNTTANGAAGAANNAGGAAAATATTTAAAAAATTTGGCAGAAATTTGAAAATTTGGNAGAGATAGATTTGCTGCTAATATTATTCGAGCTGTCAGAATTAGTGGGAACAGAAATAAAGTTATAAAGTTATAAAGTATGTTTCTATTTTANATTCATTTTAATTTTAATTTTTCTTGTTGTTTCACAGATACAGACTTGCGATTCTTTAATTTCTCAAAACTCTTACTTCTTCTTGATCTTCTGTTTGCAATACATGATTTCTATTTTCCATCTTGCTACAGTTGTCTCCTTTAAGAATCGATCCTCAATTTTTGAAGAAACTTCATATCAGATCTGAAATCCAAATAACCATATTTGTTGAGTCAAATATTGGCAATAAATCCTGGTTGTTGAAGGATAAGAAATATACATCATTCAGTAGCCTACATGACAAGATAGTGATAAACTTTGATTATGTCTGTCAAAAGCGTCTATGAAAACATGATAATAAAAATGATTTTACGAACCTGCTTTCTCGTCAATCTGTCGTCGCATTGATACTGATAGATATTTGACGTTAGAATGTGACTTCTGCTTATTAGGATGCACTCGACAGTAGCCTCAGAATTTGGCAACCTTACTCTGTACACAATTGTTCTCCAGCAATTGATATTCTGCAAGCATATGTATGGATGGCTGGAAAATTGAAAAAAAAATTAAAGAAAAGAATCGGTTCAAAATCTATAATTACAGAAAGCACAGATACCTAATCTTTTCTTTTATATGAATATTAGCTACTTATCTGACGTATATTTGTTGATGACAATGATCCCAGTGCGCAAGCAAATTGATTCCAGTACGAAGAACTATATGCTACAACTATAAGTAATATTTACTGCGACAGGTCAAAACACTGAAAAATAAAAATTATTAATTACATATAATTATTGTTAATCCACTTACATATATATATTGTTGCGCCCGCATTGCTGTGCCTCGTCTCGAGTCGAATCTTCACGCCCGGTATTGACAGCTGACCGCGAAAATCGATTTATCGATTTGTTATGGTCAGCTGTCAGAAGAAAGCGAGAAAGAGAGAGTCTCCGCTTGGCAACGAATAAACAAGAGGAATTTGACAGATCTGGAGAAGACTTGGTCTTGTGTAGACGTTTCGCGATGTCTCCCGAATCTTCTCCTGTACGGGCACTCTTATTGTTTCTCACGTTATTGCAATAAAGTTCTTGTGTTCTTTCTATCTTGTGTCGTGTGTTTTATTACCCCGTGTATGCGAGAGACGCAAGTGACGCAACATTTTTGGGGGCTCGTCCGGAATCTGAACGAGCGACTTGCAACGAGCCACGGATACCACGGGCCCCGTTACGAGGAAGCGAGCTCGCGTTGCCACACCAGTACCTGAGCCCGAAGCTCGCACCAGTGCCCGAATCCGAACCCTCCGCAGAGCTGTTTCTTTTCGCCGTCATGCAGGAGTTGCGGCGAATGCGAGAAGAGCAGGCGCGCCAACGGGAGGAGTACGCCGATACGCTCCGCCAACAGGACGAGGAGCTCCAGCAACTGCGAGAGAATCTCGAGCAACTGCGAGGGATACGAGAGGAGCGCATTCGACTGGAGACTTTGCACCTAAGCTAAGTCCTTCTATTAATATTTCTCCTTCACACGGACAAGCGCCGCGTTTCGCGAGTGTTGGGGAGGGTGACGTCCGCGCGTCGTCGGGTGTTAAATTGAAGCCCGATACCTTCGACGGGACGGTGCCGCTCCGTGAATTCATGTCACAGTTCGAACTTATTGCGCGCGCGAATNGTTGGAATAACTCTACGAAGACGGTAGTGTTGGCCTCCTGTTTGAGAGGAAAGGCGCGTTCCGTTCTTGAAGCCATCGAGGATCTTGAGAGTCTCGAGTTCGCGGAGTTACGTTCAAAACTCGAATTGCGTTTTGGGGAGAGAAATCTCGGTCTGAATTTTTATACTCAATTTACCAGCCGGAAACAAAAATTCGGAGAAGATTTCGCTTCTCTCGGAGTAGACCTCGAACGGTTATCGCGACTGGCTAATCCGGAATGCAAATATTTGTATCTAACTATGTGCGAAGCATTATTAGTCTTTTAAATGAGCGTGAAAATACCGATTCGTAGATAGTGCTGTTAAAAAAAGATTAAAATAAATATTGCATCAAATTTACCCTTAATCTGCATTTAACAGAATCAATGCGATTTGGCTTGCTTCTGCAGTAAACAGGTCAACTAAGCTCACCAGGTTTTATTTTCGCATCTTTCCGTGCGTGATAAAATCGCGTGTGCGCAATTCATTTCTGCGCTAACGGACGGTTTTGTTAAAAGGACTCTACAGTTAGAAGTCACTTCTTTGAAATCCGCAGTGGAAAGAGCCAAAACAATTAAAACTATCCAAGGAGATAGTTTTGAAAAGAAAAGGTTCGGAAATCCGATCTTCGGAGGGAAAACCCCTCCAAAAGAAAGAGAACGGGAAGGGGACAGAGGGGGAGAAATCGAATAAAGGAGAATACTTTCGCAAAAGGAATAAAAATCCCAAAAACGCAAAGGAATGCTGGCTCTGCGGAAAGACGGGGCATTTTCGGGCCGAATGTCCCAGCAAGGGAAACGAGGCCTAGTTCGGCAGGGAGGGAACACAACTTGTAAAGTTAATTCCCCGGTTATTAATGAGTTTCTGGTTAATAGGATAAGGGAAGGTTCTAACTATTTTTTGTTTTCCAGGGAGACTGGATAAAATTAATTGCGTTTTTAGGATAAATACGGGTTCCGATGTCTCCATAGTTAATCGAAAACTTGTAGCGGAGGGAAAGGAGGAAATTTGCGAAGAAAATTACAATCTTAGGTATCCGACGGGTGAAAAAGTTTCTGTAGGACCTAGAGTCATTTTGGAAGTTCAAATAGGGAAAAATTTAGTAGAAATTCCCATGTTTGTTGTCGAAATGAGCGAGGATTGTATTTTAGGAGTCGATTTCCTTAAGGCTGTCAAGTTAAAAAATATTTTTGAGTCCGCTTTTGGTTCNTCAGAGGAGAAAATTTTTAATTGTTCACGAATTAAGGACTCCTCTGTAAAAGTCCCTCTTGCTTTGGAGGAACTTTTCGAGAATAGCTCTAAAAGTCTGGATGATTCCCAGAAGGAAATTTTCGTGGATTTTCTAAATGAATTCCAAGACGTGTTTTCCGAGGAAATTGTGGCTGGGAATTGCAATATTATCGAGCATGTAATTGAAGTAANCAATTCTCACCCCATAAAACANGTTCNTCGTCGAATTCCAATTCAGATNCGAGAGGAGGTTAATAAAATTTTAAATGAGATGAAGGAGAAAGGGGTGATTGAAGAATCTCAAAGTCCTTGGGTCTCGCCTGCCGTTATNGTCAGAAAGAAAGATGGATCCCTGAGATTCTGCGTGGANTATAGAAAACTAAATGCGGTTTCCAAAAAAGATTGCTACCCCTTGCCTAGGATAGATGACATANTAGATCAACTCGCAGNTAATGCTTGGTTCTCCACTTTAGATCTAAAGAGTGGGTACTGGCAATTAAAAATCCATCCTGGGGATAGAGAGAAAACCGCGTTCTCTATTGGAAACGGTTTATGGCAATTTACCGTAATGCCCTTCGGGCTTTGTAATGCTCCGGCAACATTTGAACGTTTGATG
>JAJVSH010000323.1:73871-100331 GCA_021460005.1 Tetramorium alpestre | reverse complement strand
AGAGAGAGAGAGAGAGAGAGAAACAGAAAATATTCCAGATATTAGAGCAGCAGGCAAGATTAGACGAGATCTCTCTCTTAAATATTATGTTAATTAAACAAATGCGACATTCATATTGATATACTGTATATAGATAGCTAATTGTATAAAAATAAACTTGTTAATGTAATATTACTCCGGAACACACGGAATTTTCGTTATTTACGACGAAGGCTAAGTCGAGACATGTCGCGAGAAAAAGAACATGTATGCTTGCGACTGTTTAATCGTTTACAATTTAACGCTACGTATATACAGTTACTGTAAGCGTGCGCTTGCTGGATTGATTGTGTCACTCGCAAGTCGAGCGTGGGAATCATGAAATTTACGTCGCGGAGCGTTCGATCAAGTATGTATAATGTACGTACAGCGTAAAGTCGAGAAACGTGACACCCCGAGTGTAACTTATTTGAACGTATCCGGGAAGATAATACTTTGATGTCTCCTTCCAGCGTCTCTCTATCTCAGTGTACATTTTATTTTACTAATAAAACCGCAATAGATGTTGGTAGTACCGGAACCGAACTGCGAACGGCGGCGTGCCGTGCGAGGGAGGGAGGGATGAAAATCGCAATCGAACGAATTCGCGAGACATTTCTGTGTAGATACGACGAGACGCGACGCTGACTAACACCAACGCTATTCAGACTCAATAAAAATTTACTGTAATACATAAATGTGTTATTCCAGCTCTCGAATTGGTCCCCTCCCTCGTCGTCGTAAAGTTAGCCACGAGTCGCGTCGATGAATCGCACATTTAGAATCAACGTTCGATCAACTTGCACGAGGCTTGATATTTCAAACGATATTCCAATCATACATAAGCATATTTTCTCATTGTGACAAGTCGTCGTCGTTGGTCAACTTAACTCCGGCTCCAGGACTTTCTCCCTGTGTCGAGTCTAGTCGAGTCTAGACGATCGCGTGTCAATCGACTCGCGTTACTTTGAACGCGTTTCGGATGCGCTTTCAACATCCAAACACATTCCTGGATTCAGTGTGCGAGAAACTCGCGTAAAATTCAGCCAAAGGTAATGGGAAGGGGAAGGGACGAGAACAACCAAATCAACTGAACCAAAAAAGAACTCAGTTGCCGGGAAAATTTTTTTTATATAAAAATATAAATTTATATAAATACAGTATCGGTCAATAGCTTTTGCCCATCTGAAGTCAATTTTACTCATTACAAAAAGTTTTATAACTTCGGTCACAGTTGAGTTACAGAAACCTACATGGTCTCATTTTTAAACTTGAATCAAGACCTTTCAAAATATGCATTGCATACACTCGATTTTTTATTTTTTCATTCCTTTAAACAGGAAAAGAGAAATGCAAAAATTAAAAATTTTTTCTTTTTTTCAAATCAGTACAGTTTTTTAATCAGAGATCATACAATGATTTTACAAAAAGAATTTGAAAGCTTGATTCAAGACCTTTCAAAATCATCCCTGTAAAATTTTTTTCAAGCCTTTTTACAAGGTCATACACGCCGTTTTCTTAAAAAAAAAAACGCTTTTTTTTTCAATTCAGACTATCTCAGTAAGAGCGAGTTTTCGAGAAAAATTTTACTTAGAAAAAATGTTGCATTTTGTCTCTAGAATACGTGGGAATTTTTGTAGAATTTTTTGGAAAAAAAATTTTTTCAACTTTCTATTAGCCCAATGTTCTAATATACAGAGTGATAGATTTATCCTTGAAACGACTCCCACAAATTTCTGAGATTTGCATTTGAACTAAAAAATCACTTTAAGAATGAATTAAATAGTTGTAAGGATTTTAGTGAGAAACACAATTAATGGAATTTAAGGTAAATAAAATTTTTTTTTGCAGAATTTTTTGCGAAAAACATTGCAAAAATTATTTTAATTATATTTTTGTTTTTTCATTATTATTATTTTTCTTATATTAAATAGAAATTTTACAAAGGAAGGAAGTTAGTATAAACATATATGGACATATTTCATATATAATTATATACATTTATATACAGAGTGTCCCACAATTGTTGTACAAAATTTCGTGAACCGGCAGAGCGGACGAATCTGAATAGAAAAGTCCTCTACCATTTTGCAATTTGCGCAGTAGTTAACGAGATATTAATGATTAAAAATCGCCGTATTAACTCGACCCTCCGCCGAATACAAGTGCGCGGCGAGATACAACCGCCCAGCATCATTGTTCCCAAGATCGCGAAAAGTTATTTTCTATAAATGGCAAAAAACTGGGGAACAATCGCAGTTCAAAACCGCCTCTTTTAGGCATTGCCGCGTGTAGTAAACAACTCCACGCGCGATCTTGGTAACAATAACGCTGGGCGGTCGTATCTCGCCGCGCGCTTGTATTCGGCGGAGCTGATACGGCTATTTTTAATCATTAATATCTCGTTAACTGTTGCGAAAATTGCAAAATGGTAGAGGACTTTTCTACTCAGTTTCGTCCGCTCTACCGGCTCATGAAATTTTGTACAACAATTCTGGGACACCCTGTATAGTTACATATATTTATACGTTCATATATGAAAAATTTTTTCCCGGGTTAGAATAAACTAAAGAACATTAAAATAGATGGGAAAATTAAAAATAAATATATAATAATACAAGAAAATCGATAGTTAATAGCCGAGTATAGAATATACATATACTACGCATGATATGAAAGATTCGGCAAAAGCGACAGCGATCGAGAGCGCATACGTGTAACTCCGCCTCTCGCTCCGTATCGTTCGATATCTCGCAGCGCGATCTCGACGAGGATTCTCAAGTGTGCGAGCGAAGTAAGTTAGTAAGCGGAATAAACCCTTTATTCTCTTAATAATTCGCGTCGCGAGAATTGCTCCTTTTCGATGATAACACATGTTCGGCACGAGTGACGAGATTACGAATAATATTGCGATCTTTCTCGGGACAGCGCAGTTTCGCTTGCGAGCTATCGATTCTCAAGTCAAGAGCGAGAACGGGAACGGGACGTTCCAGGAGCATTTGTGAGGATCTAACGGCAGCGGACAGTCTCCTCCCCTCGACAAATCGCTAGCCGAGAGCCCATTATCGTGGCAAAGAGAGTAAAAACGTGGCAAGGCGCTGCCCTTATCTCTCTCACTCTCGTACTTGGCGATGTCGCCGCACGTTCGATAGGTTTACCGTCGAGAGGAGGAAGCAGCGCCGCACGTGGAAAATCTTTCAATAATGTCGCGGTTAAAAGATATACGGAATGTCGCGACATTTCTCTGGCGGGAACGGGGAGGGGAGGAGGAGCGAAGGAAAGGGAAAGACCTCCTCGCCCGAAGGCGGATTTTGAAGAGCGTCGACGTGTCGTCGTCCTCGTTGTGTCTCGTCGTCGCCAGCCGTTAGCCGCCAGTGTCGTCGCGATCGGACGCCTGTTTACGCGTGAACCAAAACATCAATGACCTTGAAAGCTGGCACGGTCACGTGACCGGTCGGGAGGGAGGGAGGGAAGCGGCGATTGGGCTGCGGAGGCGAGTATAACGCGTACTGCGCGGAGCGCGCTGCGCGGCCCGCGCGGCTCGTCCAATAGGATCGGCGCGCCGCTGGGCCGGACTGGTAGCTGCGGGGTAGTGGGAGGGCGGCAGGGAGGACGAGGTGGACAAGAGCGAGCGCGAACGGCGAGGCGACGACGACGGCGACGAGGAGGACGACGACGGTGGCGACGAGTAGCAGCAGCGAGACGGTGAACGGTGAACGTGGTGACGGTGGCGGCGGTCGTGGCGGTGACGACGACGCGAACGGTGGTGGTGACGACGACGGGGACGACGAAGACGAGGACGACGGTGCGCCGTGTTGGTCGGTGGCGTATACCGTACGTGTTAGTGCGTGTATTCGTGCGCGAGCGCGGTTGGTCGGTGGCTCGCGTTGTTGTATCCAAGATGAAGTCCGACTCGAAACCTTTGTTGACAGCTCAGGCGGAGAAGGCAAATCATTACACGTAAGTATCGGCCGGCTGTGCCGGCCCGGAGCCGGCCCGCCTGCCCCAGCACGCGATAACTCGTGCGACATCGAGCGCCGTGTANATCGCGCGCGCCGCCGCCGCTGCCGCCGATACTCCGCGAGAGAAAAAGTGTAGCGCGGTAGCGGGGCGGCAGGGAGGGAGAGAAGGGCGGCGAGCGAGCGCGAGGGAAACGATTCTCATTCTACCGAATTGGCCGTTTGTGCGTCGAAAGTGTGCGGACCGTTCCGCCATCCCCAAAGTGCAGTATGATGAGAAATTTTATTCAACATATTGCGAGAAAGAGAGGGAGTGAGTGAGAGAGAGAATCAAAGTAGAAGGTAACGGTGCGGACTAGAGTGGGAGCGAGAGAGAGAGAGAGAGAGAGAAGAGAGAAAGGGATCGTGCGAACGTTGGAGTGAGAGGGGGTGAGAGCGCGCGCGAGCGAATGAGGGACTGAGAGAGAGAGAGAAAAGTACGGGAGAACCGCGAGCAACGAACGCGGCCTATACGCGACGCGCGCGTCCTACGATCCGCAAAAATACATGTATGAGCGGCGGTGACGAGAGAGAAAGAGAGAGAGTGACGCGGCGGCGAGGCAGCGTGGAGGCAGAGCGCGCGGCAACCTACGGTCGAAAAATAATGTCTAGCACGGTGGATTCGCATTCCAGATACTTGAAGGAGTTCCGCGTCGATCAGTGTCCCCTCTTCATACAGCGCAAATGCACGCAACATAGGCCGTTCACGTGCTTCAACTGGCACTTTATGAATCAGCGGAGGCGCAGACCGGTGAGAAAGAGGGACCGCACCTTCAACTACAGTGCCGACAATTATTGCACCAAGTACGACGAGACGACTGGCATCTGCCCCGATGGAGACGAGTAAGTTACTAAGTTCCCTCTTTTGTTTGTCTCCTTTTTCTTCTATTGCGCATCGCGCAGGCAGTTACGTGATATACGCTGCGTTCTTCCTCGCTAGTGTCCCTGTACGTGAGAGAATGGATATGTGCGCCGTGCGTTGTACGTGTGTATACGTGGGTATATCATGGCAGAGAGCGGTTACGGCATTCGCGACGACGTTTCCATTTCGGAACTGAGACGTTCACTCTTGGTCTCTGACGACGGCAAGACCGCTCTGTTTTTCTCGTATGCTCGTGCTATCGCCCAACGGCAGGTTCGCTCTCGTATCGATAAGGATACGTGTGTATATTCATACACATATGTATATATATATATATATATGCACGTGTTTATATCTATATATAACGCATGTATGTACACGTAGCGTTGCTATCATGCCGCGTACGTGTCCCTCGCGCGCGCACGTACGTGTTTACGTTCCATCATCGCGTTCGCGGCTCCTTCCTTCCCCACGGAGAGAGACAATTGTTGCTCGGGATTTCGATTTGGGGATTAGGAGCGAGGGAGGGAAAAGAAAAATACTACGCGCCCGACGTTGCGTGCGTAGTATTGCGTTTCGCTTTTTCTTTTTTAGGTATTCGCGTGCCCGCTTCTTTGCATCGACCAGTAGCCGCGTGCTACGTCGTAGGTATACATGAATTAAAGTATATATTGTTATATAGCGCGCGCGCTCGGAATCTCGGCTAGGCGCTACAGCTCCACGCGATTCCGCCTTTCTCTTGTCGGAGGTCCTCGCGGGAAGATCCTTGATGCGAAATTGTATACGAAATTCTCTCCAGTCACGAAGTCACAATTCGGACGTTTTCGAGGTGGCTGCCGCCACGATCCACGGTAGCTCTTTCGTGAGAGATTGGTAATTGGAAGCTGGAAAGGAGAGGGTGAAAGAACGGGAGAAAGAGAGAAGAAATAAAGACGCGTGCTCCGTCCTCGCCTTGTTGGTCATTGACACGTAACACACACGTAACATGTAACATCTGCCCCGGTGAGAGATGCGACGTGACACGATGCACGATGTTTTTAACCGATATAATGCTTCCGACGTAATTCCTTTTCGAGGACGCGACGCGAAATCTTCGGAGAGTGCGCAATTCGGAGTTTTCGATTGTGACCCGAATCGTTCTCGTGAAATAATATTTTCTTTGCAAAAATTTTTCCGTTTCTCCATTTCCAAATAAAAGAAAGGAAGGAACGCATGTCTCCTGGTAATTCGCAAGATCGATTATGCATTCCGGCATACCTTTTGCCGGAAGCAATGACACTGTGTAACATCGCGTACTCAACTCCGCACTTTGCGCATAAATTAACGTAGCGTGTTCAACGGCGCCTCGCTCTAACGTTTTGTAACTTTGTTTCCATGACAGTAAACGTGAACACGTACGCACGCACGCGTGCATCGANATGCTCATTCGATTTGCATAAACAGGTGGACATTTCGTAATCAGCAGCATTCTACACATCTACACGAGTTGTTTTGTTAAATTGCAAAAAAAACGGGATGGCTCGATTTTTGTTTGTTGAAATCGAACGAACTTTGCAGCGTGTAATAATTAATAATGTTTGTAGCGTGTAACAGTTAACAATTTCTTCAGACTCGTGTTTTTTTCTTAATAATTTACAATCTTCACAATAATAATTCTACAAGAATATTACGGAAGAGTCGCGTTTAATCTACTAATCTCTAATATCAGCTTTCTCTGTAAAAAGTACTTTGATTTTACGCAGGAAATATCGTTGCGTAGAGTTTAAACGATAGCTTACCGACATTCTTTAAATCGGCTGTAAATTATTTTTATGGCTATAAATTTTTATTATACTAGGCGTAAAGTAATTTTTATCGAGCATCAGATTATCACACACATTGCGAATTTTTTCCCCGAAATTCCCAATGTTATGAGTTGCCGAACAAAGGAACCCTACTCTTATCGATTTTTCCCTCGCGTACTTGGCACGATGGCACAACAAAGAATCACTATGTATCTAAACCTTATTCGGGTGTTGGGTTCATCATAATCGAGTCATCCAACTTTTGCCCGCTATTCAATTAAACGTATCTCAATTTAATCGTGAAATTACTGTAAATATGATAAAATAGTTCAATGTCTCTCGTGGTGTTTGTTCGGAATATAAAAAGAATACACATAATTTTTTAAACATCTCATATATCGTTAATACATTTTTAAACTATTTTTAGCCATTTCATTTCTCTTTTTAATAATTTTAGAAATTATAACAAGGAAAATTGGAAAATTGTGTCATTTTCTTGAAAGCATATAATGTAATTGTATTGATATAATTCTCATGAAAAAAAAATTGCAGACAATATTTGCAGAGAGAAATTATTTTTAACATCGTGTAAAGTTTTTTTATTATATTTATTGATAAAAACAATTTTTGTAGAAAATATAAGTAAATAATTGAAATCAAATACGAATATTGTTAATATGAAAGTAACGATATTTGTAAATCGATAAGAACGGAATTCAATGAAAGTCTAAGGCACATGTTAAAATCAGTATCACCTGAGGAATAGTCACTGAGGGTGACTGTTAATGACTGAAAAAAAGTAGTGAGTAAAAGAGCGCACAAAAAGCGTGTCTCGTCTTGTGATCGAGATCATAAAACGTCATCTCGTTGAACAGGTGTCCATTTCTACATCGTACCGCGGGCGACACGGAGAGGCGTTATCATCTGCGTTACTACAAGACGTGCATGTGCGTGCACGACACGGACACTCGTGGATTTTGCGTAAAGAATGGCCCGCATTGTGCTTTCGCACACGGCAATCATGACCTGCGTCCGCCCGTGTATGACATCAAGGAGATCCAGGCGCTGGAGAATCCGGACTCGGATCCAAACTCTTCCTCGAACGGGCCTAACATACTCGACAAAGAGCGTAACTTGATGAACGAGGACCCAAAGTGGCAGGACACAAACTACGTATTGAGCAACTACAAGACCGAGCCGTGTAAGAGACCGCCACGGCTCTGCCGGCAGGGCTATGCCTGTCCGCAGTATCACAACAGCAAGGACAAGCGGCGCAGCCCGCGAAAATATAAATATCGGTAAATATCGCGATTACGATCACTCGGAATAATTTTTCTTGCTGACCGCGTTAACGACAATTGCAGTTCGACGCCATGCCCGAACGTGAAACACGGTGAGGAATGGGGTGAGCCAGGTAACTGCGAGCAGGGGGACGCGTGCACGTACTGTCATACTCGCACGGAGCAGCAGTTCCATCCTGAGATCTACAAATCCACCAAATGCAATGATGTGCAACAGGCTGGCTATTGCCCACGCGGCGTCTTCTGCGCCTTCGCGCATGTTGACCGTGAGTGTACACTCATCAATCGTACGTAAAACAGTCTTATTATATACTTTGTGAGTTCAATGATATTGTGCATGTACGGCGAGAGATACTACATTTATACGATATCTTGACTGTCCGCGTCGTCTCTTCTCGGCGGCCGCGAGCTCACACCGATCGTGCCGATCGTGCGACTCGCGGTTGATCGGCATATTCACGTTCGTGAAACTCTCTTTCACGAGTTACAAATTCGGGACACACACGTAGACAGCCCGTTTGATAAATGCTAAATCCCAGCCGTCAAAATTGTTTCTCAAAATTGATATATTGGGACGTTGGTATGGTGTGTTGATGGAAGCAGTGTTGCCAACAGAAGAAATGAGCCTGGCGAGGGATATGGCAGTACCTATAGATTGCGGAGCGAATCTGGCAGACATACTCAGCAACGCTCTTCCACCTGATAAGCGCTCGCACGACAAGGACAAGCCGCTCAGTGACAGCAGCGTGAGTTTTGGTTTTTCATATATCGCAGACTACCAGGGAAAAAAAGTAAAAGTTGAAGTAAAATAGCGAATTGCCTGTCAAATCAACAAAATAACTTATTATTTATAAAAACTTATAATTTATATTACATTTATTCATTATCAGAAATTTTTTTTTAAGATACAAGTATTTTTATGTTATGTTAAAAATCGCATGATTGACTTGCAGAACGGAAGTGGCGAGGTCTCGGAATCCGCCAGCACTAGCAGTTTGGGTAGCAACAGCTCCCACAGCAAGGCGCCAGGTGCTCAACTGCATAATTCCAATAATACCAATTCCGGCATAAATGCGGCCGCGCAGCAGAAACTTACGAGCATACTTTACAACCCCAGTTCCCTCATACAAGCTGTAAGTTTTGTTTTTTCGATGTAACACGCTGTAATATCAGACGATGTGACATGTACCTTGAGGAATGAATTTAGAGCCTGAGAGAAGAAGAAAGTCTCGCATGAGCGCAGACTTTGATTAAAAAATCAAAATTAATAAATATAATGTACAATACAATTCAAAAATAATCATATTTGTATCACTTTATTCTTGTTTTGGATTCTACATTCACATCATTTGGAGTTTTGATATATAATTTAAATCATATAATTTAGGATCTTTCTTTCTCTCTTATATATCACATGATTGATGTTGATTTTGACAGAATGAAATTCGCAAGCAAATGGTTGCCATCGACAGCGATCCATTATTAACTAAAGCTGAAAAGACCCAACAGAAACAGAGCCTCTACATTGCGTACAATTTGAACGGGACATTAGGCAGTCACTCATTAGCAACCACTGTTTCACCACTTTCGAATTCGTTTTACTCAAACGACACTGTGGAATCTGTAGTAGGTAAGTACGTGGTATCGTATATACTACCAGGTATATATACCATATATTTATATCTATCATACAAGACAATGTCGTAACGGAGACTTGATCTCTTTTTCAGGAAATGCATTAGACGAGTTACACTTAGACGATCCGTTAAATTTAGTTGACTCAATTCATAGGGATACAAATTCACCGATTGGCAATTCGATATCGGCAGGCCTAGCTAGCTCCGGGCTACTCGGTAGCTCGGCCCCGGTCAATATACCGGGCATGGCTGAACGTTCGGTTCTTTCCAATTTTTCGCCATCGACATCGAGCCCACTTCAACAGTTACAGACTGGTTTTCTTACTGGATCGAGATTCTCTCATCAAGATTCCATGGAATCCGTAAGCTGACTCTTTGTTTATCTGGCGGTACTGAGAAATAAATTAAATTGTTTTTCTAATTTGATGTTTTTTTTTTACTTTCAGACATTACCATTTATGAATCAGATATCAGATCCATTTAGCAATCATATTTCGCAACTTAGCAGCTCGGCTTCTAAGCTTAGTGGATTCAATAGTAGTTTATTCGATTTCGCGAGCCAAGGAATGTCACCGTCGCGTACGCAACCCACTCTACCAGCATCTCCATTGGTCAATGCATTTTCCATTAGTCCAAGTAACACAGGATCATTGTCCGAGGTTAGAATTGCACAATGTTTAAGAGATTCTCCCGAATATATCTCGAAGACGAAAGTTTCGTAATGGTATTGCATGGCACATGTGCACGCGTATTACAGGTACAAAGGCTCAGAGACGAACTGTCGTCGAGCCGTGCTCAATTGGCGACATGGGACGAACGTATTAATCAAGCGCGCGCGGCTTGCGCGGCATGGCAATTGGAAAGCGAGGAAGCAAAGAGGAAGGCAACTATCGCTGAACAGCAAAGAGACGAGGTGAATATCCCGCCTAACTTAGCGCACGCTTCTCTCTCGATAGCGAAATCCCAATTTGCCGTGCTCCAGAGAATGGATTTTTTGCAGGCTCTGAAAGCGCTCAGGGTAGAAAACAAGGCATCCAACAGCGGCCCGTATCTTCATTCGCTGAGGAAAATAAGCGAGCTCAGATCACTATCGATAGCCACCTTGAAATCAATTCAATCGCAATTGCGCTCGGATCTCGAAGAGGTGGAAAAGGTAAAGATTTTTTGTTATAAAACGCCGAGACAATCGATGTCTTTCAAATGAGTCGATATGGTTAAAGAAGTAATAAAATACGTACATTTTTTTGCCGTATTGCTTATTGACATTGCTATATTGTTAGGTGCTGTACAGAGAAACGGCAACAAAGTGCATGGTATGTGAGGAGCAGAATCGTACCGTTACCCTATCCTGCAATCATTATGTCGTCTGCTCAACGTGCGCTCCGAATCAGCGCGAGTGCCCATACTGTCAGACTCCGGTTGTCTCAACAAGTTAGACTCGAACCTTTCCGTAGAATCCTGTTGTTGTTACAATTTCCGCTTCTCCGTTAGAAAAAAAAAGAACGAAGAAGCAATGGCAGCCGCAGACTCTGAAAGAATATCATGTGAGTAGTATCACGATTTTGCAAGGACTTGTATTTTTACTCTGGTACAGTGACAAAACTGAAAACGCGGTAAGCATGTACCCGCAAGAATTGACTTTAAGAATATGATTGATTTATCGCCAAAGTGAGTATGCGAATATGACAGAATCTTTACTGGTAATTTATAGTCTTAAATTACATTGACATTTTTCTCTCTATATATACATATATATATATATATATATATATATATATATATATAATCCTTTCTTATAATACTCTTAAAAATCGCAACCTCGTAATAATGAAATTTCGGAATCTCGAACCGATCGCACAATTCCTCGTTAAACCGGTATGTATTCGTTCGATAAAAAGTTCGTGTACGAACTTTAGTATCGAAGGAATATAACTTCGGCGAGTAATATCTGTCTAACGGACTTTCAGATAAAATTTGAATATAATATAGATTCGCGCGATTAAATTTCGTGACGATATAAATAATTATAATTTACTGGGAATTACGCCAACGTATTTATACGGCGAATCCGTAAATGCGCTTTCCTCATTATTCTCGAACTCTTCAATTTTACTTTTAATATCGTGAAGAATTCGTCGGCAAACGGCTTAACTTGTATACTGATTGATCCGCGTTACTTCTAATTGAGAGCGAATAATGCGAATATTTAATATTATAACAGCGCGTCATCTTGGATGGCAAAAGCTGTTCTCTAAGATCGGGTTCACTAAAGTTGCGGAGCTCTCTCCCCCCTTTATCTCTTCTTTTTTTAACGTCATCTATAAATGCGACGACGAGATAACCATTTTAATCGGCGCGTATAACGGCGGGCTTAATTTAGACGGTTGTTCCGTACGTGCTGAACATCACTCTGGTGGTATCTGTATCGAGGGTGACGTCCTCCGGTGACGCTAGGTCGACCTTTATGGATCCGGAATTGTTCCGCCTTCGCGTCATACCACCACCCCAATTCGACAGGGTCCAGTGGTAGGTCTCGCCCTCTCGCTCGGCGTTCGCCGTGGCGGTCTCCTGCGTCGTCTCGTTCTCCTTGTCAAGACCGGTGTCGATCGAGACCGACGATTGCGACGCGACGGAATCGAAGCTGGAATCACCACCGCCTCCGCCTCTATACCGACTCACATATTCTGTCGCCATCTCGCCGGGCGATTCTTCGATGGCTCGCAGGATGTTCTGACACAGTTCTGAATCGAGCGGTATCGGATCTTCCGAGTCGCGATTGTGTATTGTCACCGCTATGTGAGCCGGATGCGGAATCGGCAGAGGTATCACCAGTTTCTCCGCGCTGTACGGATGAATCTGGCGCTTCCACGGCTGCCACCGTCCCTCCGAATTGTTCTCGCTCGTCATCGTGCGCCTCCGGATTTTCGTCGATGTCAACAGACCGCTGGTATCGCTGCGGACAACCATGTTTTACATATTTTCTTTTTTTCTCAAAAAATTCAGATACAATCAGAAAGTAATTACCATCGTTTGTCGGACTTTCTGCTATTGCTGGCTTGCTTCGCTCTCGGATTAAAGGCAGACACCTCAAGATATGGGCTATGTACTTGGATATTCCCTCGTGGTGCGTAAACAGCGCCAAGTAAATCAGGTCCGTTAATACCGCCGAGCTCGGTGCTGTGTACCATGTCTGTGTACCGCGACAGATCAACCCCCGGATGCGGCTCCAATCTGAATTTCGTATCGGAGTCATCGAGCGGTTGAAGGAAATCCAGGCTGAAGATGTCGGCATACATGAGCCCTGCCAGGCCCGCCCAGTCGCATACTCCCAAGCCTTTGTTCTCCCAAAAGTCCTCCTCGTTCCCAGGCAATCTCGCGAAAACGTGGGTGGGATAGAGACGTTCCAGCATCAGCGCGCCTTGTTGAATGACTACCTGCAATTGTAACCGGATTGCACGGGCATATGAATTCGTAGAGTGTTAATATAATGCAAAGTCGCGTAGATTCTCCTACGGAAAATAATTACCTTCAAGTCGAAAGTGGTTAATTTTATCTTACTCCTCACCGCGACGCCGAGACCCGTTTGCAAATTCTTTCTTCGTCGGTCGAGCTTCTCGTGCAGTACGGCGATTAGATCTTTGGCTTCTTTCTCGAGCAATTTGTACGGATCCTTTGTCTTAGCGAGACTAGCGGCGAACGGACCGAAACAGGCCTCGACAAACTGAGTAAAATCTCTCTGCGGTTGAGTGATTAGTCTCTCAATCTCTTGCTGGAAAGCCAGCAATTCGTCCAGCTCTAATTTCGCTTCAAACGCGGCCAATGCTTGCTCTGCTCTTATCTAAGAAAGATAATTTGGTTTTCTTAAATTTCATTACTCAGACATTCCTCAGATATCCGTACGCAAAAAGTATAATACTTACTTGATAATAATAATCCGAAGCTAATCCCGGCCCAGCTATTCTCTTTACAACGAAACTGTCACTTGCTGGTATCCGACCTCTATTTTTGATCACTAAATGGAACATAACCGTATCCCAGAGCACTCTGACCCAGTAACGTATCACAGCAACTGCAAAATGGAATCATTTTATATATACTCTTTCGCAAGTGTCACATTTTCGTCATTAAAATTCATTTTATTTACTTGTAAGTATCACAAATGAGATGACCGGACATAGGATAAGAGCTACGAATATTGCTGCTATTGGTTGCAGACAACCCTGGATACCAATATTCCAGATCAATGCTTCCATCACCACAAAGTATCGATTGCGGCTCGGCTCAGGACTATCCAGATCCATCATGAGCGCCATGAATGCATGCAACGTCAACGTGACCAGAGGCATCCTGAAATTGTCAATCAGTTAAGTTCAATTCACGCTCTAAAAAAAAAAAAAATAAATAAATAAATGAGGGATCCATCACATGAAAAACTAACCACAATACCGCAGTGAGAGCGATTATCAACGAACTGACGCTCGCCAGAACGCACACTACAGGAAACACAAACAGAATGATGAGTGTGCCTAACAGGCCCTTGGCACCGTAGTTCCATAGTCTATTTAAATGTCTGGTCATGCCTTTGCCAATGAATCCTAAAAAGACAGTGTTAATATATTAGTATTTATTAATATTCAGAGAGTCTTATAATTATACTTTTGTTCAAGTGTAAGGATGATAAAATCTTACCTGTGTCTGGTTCAGTTTCAAAGTGCGTTCGACTTTTACTGATATGCCTCCAGAGTGCTATTAGTCGAGAACAAAGAGTAGGCATTTGCGATGATTTTCTCGGGAACAATGTTCCATTTAGTTGACTCAATTCCAGGTCGGGAGTAAACGGTTGCACCAGCAGTAAAGCGCGGAAAGACACTGGACTACACCACGGTACGGCTACACCCAACAGGAACATTGCATTCCAAGTCCAACACCACGTTCTGGCGATGTAATTTATCCAGCGCCACATCGGCCACCTTTATCGCGAAATCATTAGAGCATCGAATATAAGATTGCGATTACTAATTCGATCGATTGAGATACCTTGTCGTAGTTGTGTGTACAATCTCTCTTTCGACCAAGAAGACGGGCTGACTAGGATCAGCGCGAGGCGTCGTGATAGAAGTTGGGGTATTGCTCAGTACAGTCGGAATAATTTCAGACTGCCCTTGGAAGTTGCGTCTTATTATCCAATTCTTCGGTAGCCAGATTTGCGTCGGCCACTGGAAAGTCCTCGTCGGGGTTTTCACTTTTCGCAATTCTTTCAAGAGAACTGGCTCTCTCTGAAACAGACAAATCTAGATTTTTAACAAGTTTCAAGATGATAAAATTTTAAGATCGGGCATCAAGTACCTCTTTCATGAAAGTTAAATCACGATTGAGAAAGTATACAGTCTGGGTGAGATTCTGGTGGCTGCAAAGCGCGAGAGCTTCTTCATGAGCGCTCCATTCGCATTCCTCGATGAAATTCTCCTCGGCCTCACGCATGCGATCGCGCATCCATGGCTGTATCCGCGATAAGATCGGATGCTCGCTCTCGATGCGCTGTCGTAGAGATTCTTTGGTTTGCGATAGTTTCCGTTGCACATTCTCCACCGCTCGGTGCATCAACACGACCGATTGCGCTTGTTGAACCAACAGCTGAGCGATACCTTCGCCTAACGCAAGTATGTCGGGATGCGACAGAATATTCGAGTATACTCTTTGCAAATATTCACGCATCACCGCTTCGTTAACTTCCTAAAAATTTCGGTTAACAATAAATACATTTTACTATTTTTTTTCTATATACACATTAATTTATCTCTGAATATATATTAAATATATTTATCTGAAATGTAATAATTATCAATTTTTTACGTAAAAATGTGTCTCACTCGTTCTATTTCTTCGTCCGGTTTCTTTTGTGCTCTCAATTCAGAAATCAGTCTTTCTCTAAAATGAAGGAACCAGCCTCTTGTCTCTCTCTCCAAAATCGCAACGAGCGTCGGCAAAGCTTTCCTGATGATGTCCCTGCTAAACAATCTGAGATCAACTGCGGCCCCACCAGGTGTCCCAAATACGAAAGGAACTGAAACAGGCAACAGCTGGGACGATTCTCTTTCGACCTCAAACTTTTCCGTGGTCGCCCGACGAAGCTGCTTCCGTATAAATCCACAGAGTAGCTCCAGAGAATCCTCATATTCCGGCTACAGTGACGGATCGGAGCAAAAACGACAATTTAGACAATGGAGATTGTTTCTCGTAGAAATAATGAAAATAATATCTTACCCTACAGACCAATTCTGCCACCAGGTACCGGCAGCGTTCTTCCCTAATTTTAGCATCTAAATTGTGTGCCTGGAGCGACGGTACGCCGATTATAATGTCTGCAAGATGCATATAAATGAAACATGCAACGTATATGTTACACAGCATAGTATATATATATATATATATATATATAGAGATAATGCGGTGTCGGTAATGCGGATGTGCGGCTTAGACGTCACATATAAGCGCGTGGAGAACGCAAACTGCTCACCGAGAAGTCGTAACAGCCCCGTTAACAATGCTTTAAGGGATTGCGAGACACTGAAGCAATGGGAAACTAATCTAGCCTTTGCCGTTACAACGAGAAACCTAGTCGCCAAGGCGAGATCTGTGAGCAACGCGTCCCGCCGTCTGTCTCGGCCGCGCTGCAGGAGACCGCTCAATCGCCATCGGTGAGTCTGCCCGGCAAAGTTGATCGAGTCCACTTCGAATTCCCTGCAAAAAGAATCGTCAGCCGCGCGGTATAAAATCTCTCGAACGATTTTGCGATGGTCGAAATTATACAATACAAAGCACCATGTTCTATAGAAAAACAATTTGGGGTAGTAAGAATGTAACAAATAAAGACAGGGTCTCTCCTTCCGTTATGAAACGATTTACATAACGTCTATTCATATTCTAATTTTACCAGGGTCTCAATAACTATCCGTGCTGAATTACATTTAACCGACTAGTCCTATAGTGACTCACTAAAGCCCGTGGATGTTTTCTTTACAGCGATTATATACAAGCCAAACTTAAAAAGTAATAATAAACAATAATTAGGAATATGCGGTTTGTACAAATCGAGTGCCATGCGATAATGAATACACACGTTACAAGAGATGTTACACCAATCTCCAATTCCAATGGCGCAAAAGAGTTATACGGTAATATGCGTTTATCTCATCAACGCTCCGCAAATGATTCATCGAGCGTTTAAGATAAGTTAATGGCGGTGCGAATGAAAGATCATGCTGTGTGAACGCGACACCGTTCTCGCGCGAGGGAAGCTAGCCGGGTTAGTCAAAGTCCCGAGGTCGCTGTACAAGTTTACCTATTCGACGTTTATTTGCATAAACATTTAACACATTGACTTTACAACACTTTACTCTTTTAAGCACTGTCGCTGAAGTGTGTCACACATACCCGCATCTTCGAATGCTCTCCAACTGAGTGGCATTCAGCTTCTTCGGCTTTCCATATTTATCCTTGTGTAAGCTTTACAGAAATCGTTAGAGTATATCAGACACACACTTGAAGCAAGATATCACTTTGTTTATTCCGCGTAAAGAGACGTCCGCGCGTCTAATGCAAGGTAGGCATCGATACGTCTCGATCTCGATTCAAAATTCGCGTTCGCGATCTCATCGCTTTCCAAATTTCATACACAGATTCGACGGATCACCCGACGCGAGTATATGTATGTATATATTCATTCATTACGGCTACCTTATATTACTCTCTTCTCTTCTATCTCTTTTATCATTCTACTGCCTATAACTACTCTGCCGCTACGTATATCATTACACAAAATGACTAACTATCACGATCGTCAAACGGACAAAGAGGAAATCGTTATCCTACGCTCCATATAGAGAACACCTACCCCCGCTCTCTAATACTCTCCAGTTGCTTGTTGGTCAGTCTTCTGGGCTCGCCCTTGCTATCCACGGCAACAGCGTCCAACTCGTCGAAGCTGGGCGCCACGAAGAGATCCTTCAGGTGGTATTTCTTTCGCGCCAACGTGTCCTCGCCCTCCGTACACGAGGACAGCGGCGGGGGTAGGACGATGGGGAACGTTCGCCAGTGATAGAGGAATTGCTGGGCAACCTCCTTGATGTTGTGTACCAGCGCCTCGACTTCCGCTGGAGCACCTCGCAAATGCGACGTATCGAATTCCACCGGTTCTTTCTAAAGAACAAGGATCGTACGGTCGTCTCGACAATCGATAATAATTTTCATTTTAGATGGACTTAATATTTTAAACTCTTTAAATTTTATTCATTTCAATTTTTTTATTGACGAAATAAAATTGAGAATACTTTTTGTTCTGTTGATCTGAAACGCCGAGTTGAAATATACCTTCAAAATAAAAATAACGATAAAAGAGTTCGATAGAACAGACTTATAAAATGCATTGGAAAGTCCGTTATAAAAAACCGTTTGCTACATACAAGATGTTCGGCGTAGGGCAGACCTATCGGTGTATATGATCGATCGATTTCGCATTACCTCGGGCTGAAGTCCATCTGCATTCTCTCGATGGTACGGTTGCTGGGGATAGGCTTGATGATTCGGTCCCGTGTTGGCGGAATTGGTGGAAGCTGTGTTTAGATTGTGGGGCATCTCGCGCGTGAAAAGCGTGCGCGGTGGCTGGGGTCAGCTGCCCCGTATACCGACTATCTCCTCATATACCATGCTGCTGGTGGCCACCATTTATCATTCCACGCTGCAAATCAAACATGAGAGATCGATCGAGTATAGATCTTTCTTCTTAAGGAATATACGCCGAATGATTGTATATTTCAACTGAAACTATAGTTTGAACGAGAGAACCATGGCATGTCGACAAATGTCGTTTTCCTTTCCTATCAAGTTATAAAAAATTAGAGAATAGGTATATAATATTCATGTAAATGCAAGTGGACAGAATAATCAGGAGATTCCATCGATGCAGCGAGAAACAGAGAGAAAGAAAGAAAGAGATAGAAAGAAAGAGAAAGGGAGAGAGGTTCGAAAGAAAATAGAATTTTATAGGGACGATAAAAATATCCGGAACATGCGAGGGACGATGCGCGTTGCCATTCGTTGCATGAGGTGGTGGTGACCGGCTTTGACTGAATGCGCGAGACCTATTAACCGATTATGTCCCATTAAACGTTTAAGATTCTGAACATTCTACTCTTCTTGCCGCCGCGCCATCGCATATGCTTCGAATTACGTCCGCTCTCTCCCTCGCGCCAGTTTACGTCGCCGCGTCATGTTTTTCTTCTGTCTATAGATGACGATACAGCATGACGACTACTCTCGCATGAATTGCTCACGCAACGCAAAAATTCTTTCCCGCAAGAATTCTTTCGGAAACATTTCCCGAGAGGCGCGACAGATTCTGTAAAAGTATAAATAAGCGTATGAAACATTTCACGTTGTCCCACAAAGTGTTGAAGGGCAATCCGCCGAAATGTCACGAGCGCAATTTATTTTCGCGCGATACACTTACGAGCACTTCGATCGAAATTATTTCCATCAGCATTTGACCCGGCACATTTTCAGTGGCCACGAATCGTAACGGCATTTTCGAAGGGAAGTAAAACCGGCCGCCAAACTAGTTTCGCCGCCGCGGTTTGCGTGACAAAAGTGAAAACTTTGATAGACTCATAGCTATCTATCGGTTCGCGTCGTTACGGTTCGGAGGAAATTACGTCGCGATGGGTATACACAGCTGGAACTTTGCAGAGAATAATAACGCACTTTCGTTTCGCGATCGTTCTCTTTTCCCCTCGACAACGAAGCGAAACTGATTTTGTTTCTCCCTGTCGATAATCTTGGTTCTATTCTGTTCATCCGGAAGAATTACTTTTCTCGAAAGAGATTGGAAAACGTCGCGTTGACAAAAATCGTCATTGACGTTAGTTGTGTTATTTAATAATTACAGGTTATTACAGGTCGCAAAAAATATTTTACGTACTTACACATAATAATAAAAATATTTAGATTTATTATAGTTATAGAGTATAGATTTTGTCGGAAGATTACGTTCCAATTATAAATGTGCAACATTGAAACGCATGCAAGAATATAAAATAATGTTTCATGCAAGAACCAAAACAACCGTCGAAAAATCAATGTTCTCCATGCCAGTCCCACAACGCAAGAAGCATGACGCGCAAAAGAATATTCACAATTCCGTTCGGGCGTGTTCCAAGTAGGTTGGCGGGCAGTCACGGGCGGTCGCAAGCTCTGCTTTTTGACCCAGTTCGGAGTTGTCGGCAACCTTAAAACGAGACTGCCGGGTTATCGCAGTCAATTCGATCGCCACTCCGATGCAGCGTGCGCGTCACGCGTGATTGCGTGCGATTTCGGAGTCGCACGCACAATTTCCGGTCTCATTCGCGATCTTTTCACGCTGAAATACGGTCAGTCGTATTGCGCAGTAACGATGCTGGTGTGGCAAAACAATTACTCCGATCCTATCCGCATCTGTCTGAGTAGCATCGCTCGAAAGGAACACGCGAAAGAATACGTTTCTAGAAAAGAGAGAGAAACGAGAAGAAAGAATAAATTTTCGGAAGGGGATAACAGCGGTGACAGCAAACCAGAGAGCAAGCCTGTTGTCGCCGCATCAATTTTCGTTATCGAATAAGAACGTAAATAGGAATGAATAGCACCATTCATAGATCAGAGACGAATAGCGCGTGGATATGTCTCTCGGAGGAATGTCGTACGTGATTGCCGCAACGATTCCATTTACACAGAACTGTACTTGTATTCGCCCCGAGACAATTAACGTCTTAAAACATTATAACGAAGAAGCTATCTTGCACGCTATTCGCCTACGTCATCCTCGTCTATTTGATTTTCCTTTCTTTTCACGCGACAAGACGCCCGCGCTCTCATCTCCCTCTTCCCTCTCTCGAGTAGAAGAACGTGTTCGAGCGTGGGTGTCTAACATCAAGTATCATTGAAACAGAGCTTACAGTTGTTGGTTTGCAACCGCGATGATATCGTATCACGGGATTCTCAACTCGTGACAATCCTATTCAGTTTGTCCGGGTAACTCGCGTATCAAACTTACGTACGGTAAATTGCAAAAAGAGAGGTGGTTGCGCGGAGAAAAAGTGCACTGTTTCTATGCGCTTCGGAGCGAATCGTTGGCCGGAATAATCAGGTTCTTGCGAGGCAGGATGCGAGAAACAAAGACGATCCGAGAATCTTATCCGCAACGTAGAAATTCAAAGCTCGTCCCAGAGGCGCCGAAACGCCAAAGATTTCGCGAGGGTGCACTTAGGGGGGAAAATATGTACGTAAAATATATTGCCCCGCGTCTCGCGCGAACGACGTGGAATAACGTGTGATAAATGCGATATACAATATGATTCATCGCACGGCTGATTAGGCTGATTCATGAAGCTTGATCCCTTAGGTCAGGTTGTGAATAAATAAGTTCGCGAGAGTGAGATTGCGTCTGACTGCGAGCGAAGAGTCGCGAAGTTGCACGTTCTCGGAAACTATAGGGTTGCGAATCCCAGAATCACGAATCGATATATCACCTAATTATCGTCACGATTGCGCGCTGCAAAATGCAATTCATACAATGGGCACATTACGATTATAATTATCGTACACGTGTTCTTAAACGAAAAATAAATAGGTATAGTTAAACAGTGAAAAGAGGGAATCGCGATCAATAATAAGAGATTTAAAGAGCTGAAATAAACGCGATGCAATAAAAAAAAGTAAAACTCCCCGTATCTCTCATTTTGTTGTATCTTTTTCTCTCCAGAAGAAAGTCCGGAATAAGTTATTTTCGCTACGAGTCGGCGCTTATGCTCGTCCGTGATCTAACGAACGAGATCCGGCAACACTAGAGAGATAGTGATACTCGAACCAGCCGGCCTGCCCTTTCAATGTGCACGACACTCGGCGGCATCATCCTCCCCACCGCTTTCGCGTTCGCGCCCTTCGTAGTGCCATCCGCAACGCGATATACATATGTACACCTGCGGCACCCTATCTCCCTCCCCATCTTGCAGCGTGTATAATTTTCAGAACGTAATTTCGCCGTATGAAGTAACAATGGAGCAATCAGAGATCGTCAATTAAGCACGGTTATGCTGCTACATCATTCGCAACTATATTCTAAACGTTTTAATCAGTGGCTCACAATCAGTTAAAAACATTTTCATATCTTTAAACGCTACAACTTTAGCGAGAACCTTTAATCCTAATTAATACCACGGTATTTCAATTTATAATCTTTTAATCATCATTTATTTATCTTTTAATCATCGTTATTTTAGCGAATTTACGCAGGAGTTGGAGAGTAGAGATAAGCTCAAACGGCTGTTCTCCCACGCTCGAAATAATCCGTTTGTAAAGCTGTTCCTTGCAGTCTGCATTTGTATCTCCGTTCAAAGTGCTCGATGTGCCGTTCGCAATAAAACAGATTCAAGCATATACCCAAGCAAATGGTCCTCTCGCTCGTCAAGCACGAGTCCGTACAGCGGATCCCCGGGGAACACCGATCTCTTTTTTTAATCGTCAAAAGCCGGGTGGCGAGCAATCGCGTTCGACGAGCTCGATATCGCACTTCGTAGAAAGTGGTTTCGTGTTATGAGGCCACGAAGCAACTCGAAGCCGTCTCAATCCGAAAACTTACAAGTGCCTATCTTCCCGCTCCTAGAATAGCAGTAGTAGTAATTGTAATAATTGTAAGAGAGGTCGTTAATCCACGCGAATTTGACCGCGACTATTAAGAAAAAGTCTGGTGCACGTACATTGTACATTTTTCTCTCCGGGAGAGACGACGACATGCACGTGTTGTGCCAATCGGCACACATGTGGCGTGCATCATCGTCGAGAACGAGAGGCAGAGGAAAAACGAATAGAATGGCAGAAAAGTGTAGCAACGCGGGAGAAGGATGCGAAACGAGAGATACTTGGTCGTGCCAGACACTCGCCTTCTTCCTTGGCGCCTAGCCGAGAAGAGTTCTTATTTCCAAACTAAACATTCTCTTGAACTTGTATTTTTTTCTTTATACATGGAAGTTTAATACGTAACTACGGAAAGTTTTCTCACGCTGAACTTTATGACGCACGTTCTTTGTAACGCGATTTGAAAGCAACCGAAGTAATTTGCATCTCTTAAAGGCGCAGATTTTCCAGACGGTTTGGAAATAAGCTCTTCGAATTGAGGCCGACTCTGGGCGACTACTTGTCAAACATTCCACGAATGAGATCATATTGTTATATATATATATNGAATTCTGTCGCGTTGTAGCTGGGAAACGAATCGAGCGAGAAGAGCGATAATGAGATAAGGATATTCGGGTACTCTCTCATGTATGCGGCCACAAACTCGGGCTTCTGCCAGCGACAGATTCCCATCGGTTTCTCCTCATGCGTTCGTTACCGCGCGGCGTGCATATCGTGTGACGCTCCGATTCCCGTGACGGGCAGACCGATATAACGTATGCGTGACGGCGATAATCATCTGAAATTAATTTTCGGTACACAGTTAGAAACGGAGCGCTGGCCGCACTAACAGCAAAACTGAATGTTATACTTGTTCGTTTGTTCGCTCGGAACGACCAAAGGCGAATCCGTGATTTTAACGTTAGACGCGGCGTATCCTCCCACAGCTGCACCGCTACGATGAACTACTTCTGACAGACGATTCCCAAGACGAGACGGCGGCTCTCCGAATTCCGTCTAGCCGCGCGGCGTTACTCATTTTCTCACCCACAAAGGAGGGATTTTACGTCGCATACATATTGTGATTTTTATGCATGGATAAAAAAGAGAAAGAAAGAGATCGATCAGCCGGGCCACAACGCACGCGTTTGCATCCCCGAGTCTCTCTCGGATTTTGTTTCTCTTCTTCCTTTCCTTCTCGTTTCTCTATCTCTCTCCTTTTCGAGGACGGACGGACGAAGTGAAGGACGTACAACCAGGGTCTGACGACAGGGGAGAGAGAGAGAGAGAGAGAGAGAGAGAGAGAGAGAGAGAGAGAGAGAGAGAGAGAGAGAGAGGACAACGCCCTTGCACCGCGACTGGATTCTCTCTATCGATGATCGACGGGAAGGCTGATTCGCACGTTGATATTCGTCTCGTCGTCGGGGATCACGCTGTAATGAGGTAATCGAGAATAAGTTCTGCGATCGTTCTGCCAGGCGGAAATCAATCTCGGAGCACCCTCTCCCGGATGGGGGGAAGGGGGAGGGCTCCCAGGGACCCTAGGTAGAGACGCACGCACGCATATATACGCATTTAAATAAATTACATTCATATGCATATTTTACGAGTGGTGGAGTAGATTCTCTGAACCGCGCTCGGGCTTTTTCAGCAGCGAGAGAAAACATAAAACGCGGGAAACTAATTTATCAACCAGACTGAACAATCGTGAAAAGTCGTGGAGCTCGCAGGGGGTCCCTTGGTCCTTGAAAGAGCATCGAGATCATGAGCGCCGCGCCGCGCCGCGCCGCCAGAAATTCCCGGAACGGCGCAAATTTGTGTCAATTAAGGCTGCATTTCCACATCCCCGGGGGAGAGCGCATATACGTGTTGTAGAACTTTTGCCAGCCGCTTCGAATCGTTCGAGGTCCTTTATCGGTTAAAGAAACGGCACGTGGTAAATTCCATTTTTCATCATTTTAGTTTTACAAAAAAATAATTGTTCTATATTGAAAAGAAAAACAACTCCAAGGAAGGATTGGTCAGAGAAGCGGTGCTGGTCACTGATAACGTCACTGATGACCGGCTCGATAAAATCCCTTCCGCCCTAATATTTGCCTTCGCCATGAGAATGACAAAATCGCTGTTTCAATGTCAAGTGGTTTTGACGACAGTCGACAGTTTTGTTGTCCAGAGACGAGGCTGCGATTTGTCGCAGTCGTCGGCGCGTCGCGTCTCCTCGGATTCCGCCGTCGAGAAGAGAGAGGGAGGGGGCGCGACGCGACGCTACGCGACGTGAACGAGCGTCCTCCGCGACCTAACCTTGGCTCGACCAGGTCGGCTGCTCTTCCGGATCTCTCGCGGCAGGTGGATCGCGCGCGACGACACGCGCCGAATCGCTTCTGGGTCGCTACTCCATAGCGACGGGACCAGCTGATCCCGCGAGGAAGCCGCCCGCGAGGGAGGCTCGCTCCGGGACTCCGATTCCGCATTTCCCTTCTCGCCTACTCACCGTCTCGTCTCACTCCAGATTCCGTGGATGCGCCGGGAAGTCGCGAATCCTGGAACGCGACGGAACCGCTGACTCCTCGTCGCCGACGGAGGGAATAAGAGAGAGCGCGAGAGAAACGCGCACAGCTTCCGATCGCGCGAAGCCAACAGAAACCAACCAACTGAGCCAGCCACCGAGCGACGACTGATTTTTATTGAACCGTCCTCGGCGAAATGCAGCTCGCGCCGCGCCCGACCCGCCATCTCGGATCTCGGTGCGCGCGAGCGACGACAAATAAAATGATGACGTATGTACAACAGGAGGGAGTGTATGTATGTAACATACACAGGCCGAGGGCGATAAACGGAAGGGCAGAAGCTAATCGCATCCACCTGTAATCAGGTTACCAATGAGATATTAAAGACCATCAACCCTGCAGATAAATTTTCGTCATCGTGAAACAGCGCATGCTCTGAAAAGTATAAATCGAAGAATATATTGACATTATTGGCTATTCTGATTCTATCGAAGATAACTCAGATAGCACAGAGAATTCAAAAAGAATTCTTTTTAAATTCCCCATTTTCGAAAAGAATTATTTTTTTATCCCATTTCCGTTCCAAAAGTATTCTTAAGAGTTTCAAAATAATTCATTTTTATGTTATCAATTCTGAGCTCTTTTTCGGAAACAAAAGCAACTCTTTCCAGACAATACAAAGAAGTCAAAAAGAATTTTTTTATTCCATTTTTGTTCTAAAAAAATATTCTTAAGACTTCCAAACAAATTCGCTTTTATCCCTAACAACACATAGTAAATTCTAAGAATGTTCAAACAAAGCCACAAAAGTTTGTTGCATATCGCATATCCTGAGAACACGATATATTCGTTACTCCAATTCTAAAATCATTAGGTAATTTCATGCTTCTATTAATTTAGAGATGTACATACATACATACACACGGCGTTATTAATGCCTGGACATACCGACTGCGCTTGCTCAGAGTGCGTCTTTCTCTTTCCACATGTTTTCATATTGGAAAGAAAGAGACGCATTCTGAACTGGCGCAGTCGGTATGTTCAGGCATTAATGACCGCGTGTGTATGTACATATATAGTAGAGTCGGTATCCCAGCTCTTTACTGCATATACATATCAACTCACCTTGTATTATACATATAAATTTTTCGATTAACATAAATATCTGAATTTTGTTCTTCTGACTTTAATTTCTATCATTGTGCATGTATTTTACATATAAAAATACTTATTTATGACATAAAAATTACCTTTTTTTCTTCTACAATTATCACTCAGTAGATAATGAAACTCAAATGATAATAATAAAATTGCAGTTTTTAATTAAAATTGAAAATATAATGTTTATAAACATACATGATGTAAGCGAAACAACAAGATAGTAATAAATTATAAGATTTATATTATATTGTGAGCTATATCTCTATAAGATCGGTCTTTCAGGATTGTGCCGTATATTTCATAGATTACGTCTACGTAGATTGTTTACGTATTATTTACAGTATGTTTACACAAACTTTTTCGTGTAAACAAAAGCTAATGTAAATTGGATAACAGAGTATAGAAAAAACAAGTTTTTAGTTTTAGAAATAAGATTAATATATTTAAATATTGATATTAAAAATATCAATAATAGAAGATTAACATTTAA
>JAJVSH010000323.1:5629-40343 GCA_021460005.1 Tetramorium alpestre | reverse complement strand
TATACCAACCATTCTCTGCTTTAACAAATTATTTCTGTTTCGTTAACTTCGACGCTTAATATCTGTAGTAGAAATAATTTGTTAAAGCAGACAATAGTTGGTATATGAACTTTTGATAACTTTTGATAATAGGAATGACAGGATTCCTAACCTGAGAATCATCAACTTTAACGTTAAATATCTCGCTTCGCAGGGCAGACCGCCGCATTTTGCTGCCAGATTCTTTCGTTTCGTGTCAAAACGCGTCGAAGGAGCATAATTTTATTGATATTCGAGGTGCAGCGCGTATTCTAAATAAATACCAAACTTTGTATTAATTAAATTAATTACCTTAAAAATTTCAAGATCTTCGTTAGATTAACAAATTTAACCATCAAAAAATGTAAAGACCTACTCAAAATGTAATTGAATAATATTTATCTTAACCACGGAAAGGAACGGAACCCNGGGTTCCNTTCNTCATGGAATACACAGTGCTGTTCTTAGACAAAAACCAATGCGCATGTTCCTATAGCACGAGGTGCCAACGTTATGGCGCATACGCGCTTCCGTAAGGATCCCTGCGAAAATTGCGGAGTGCAGAGCACGGTGTCGTACAGTCGCACGGTCGTAGTTCGCACCGGTGACGGTGCGCCACTTGTGTTTGCGGTGTGCTTCTTTCTGCATTCGATATTTAAAATTGTAAGTAAGTTTATCGTACGTTTTTTCTCGACGCGTCGCGATTGATTTTGGCATGAGATTTTAACGCCGCAAGCACAAAAAAAGAAGGGCAAACACTCATTGATGAAATAATGGGCACTGTCCATGCTAAGGCACGTATATTTATTATTAGAACTTACGGCATAACCTAAAATCTCATTAGGATTCTCGGAATGAGTAATCTCTAATAATATCACCGAGATGGATAATTTTAATTTTCATCCGAATTTCCGCGATATTAATCGACGGCGACTGCGACAATGCGGCAAATTTCACGTAACTGTTACGGATCGTTACTGAGGAATGTTATGTGACAATTGTAATTTAACAGAAATCTTTTCTTTTTAGGAACCCAGTAATTTCTCAAGCTTGGATCAATTACCTAAGAATGCCTCTGCAACGAAACGCAACGATCCATTAAATGCAAAGGATGACTTTGTACGTCTATAATTTATATACAAAGCATACATTAATGCCATTTTATGATATTCTGCCTATATTTCTTATTTTTGAAAAACTGAAATTTTATTATTTTTCTAGCAGCCATCAAGTTCCAATAGCAAATCTCAGTTACATAGGGAAGAAGAGAATGTGCAGACAAAGAATATTCTTCTGCAGGCAGTGCAGGTATGTTGATAAAATTATTTATATCAATTATTTACATATTCCTGTTTGTGTACTTTGAACCCTGTGCTGTTTCCCATTTCCTCCAGGCACGAGTCGATAAGATACACGTGGATGGACTTGTACGAACGAAGGATGACATAATCAAATCGCAAGTGACAGACTTGTTTAAAGCCAAAAACTTTGAGGATGTCATTATACGCGCTTACAAAGTGCGGGAGAAGCTGGATGCGCTCGGATGTTTTAGAAATATTGGAATTTACATCGACACCAGTCAAGGACCTGATGCTACCCCCGATGGTGTTGAAGTGAGTCTATATAATTACACAATTAATTCGACAAAGAATAAGTAATTATAAGAATTTTTCAGATTTAAACGTAACGCAGTTTACTGTCCTTGTATGCCGCATTCAACGGTGCCGTTCGCCGTAACGCTCATTAGATTGTGTTTGTCGTTAGGTTACTTTTACGGTACGTGAAATGAGACGTTTGGTCGGCGGTATCAGTACGATGGTTGGAAACAACGAGGGATCCCTGATCATCGGCGCGAGAGCCCCGAATCTCTTTGGCAGAGCTGAACGTGTCCAGATGGAATATTCTCACGGTAACAAAAGTTCGATCAACTTCAATGTATCTGCCATTAAACCATTTCCGCAGAGCTTGTACAACGCAGTGTGAGTCGGGATATCTGTATTTAATTCTTAATGTCCAAATTATTAGAATTGCATTAACAATTGGATTATAAACTTGCTTTGCAGATTAACCGGCACTGTGTTCAGCACGACGCACGATTTTCCATGGTCTGGTTTTAAACAAAACGACAAAGGGCTGCTCTTGGATATGGAGCTCAATCAGACAGACACCTCCAAGCACAATATACAGTACGAAGCTGCATTTAGGAACATTAGTTGCTCAAAACAGGCGGCCTTTCGCGTTCGAGAACAGTGCGGCCCGAATTTGAAATCCGCGCTAAGGTACATCTGGACGATAGATAAAAGGGACTCTCCTATATTCCCCGTTACCGGCAGTCTCATGCGATTAACGACAGAAATGGCTGGCCTGGGCGGCGATATTGGTTTCTTGAAGAACGAACTTGCCATACAGACTAACTGGTCGCCGCACGAGTACCTTGTAAGTACTCGTACATTTCTTCCTTTCAGTTTACCTAAAAATTTCTATATGCTCTGTAAAGTACTTTATCATAAATTTTCTACAAATCTTCAAACAGACATTCCAGCTGGGCCTTCAATCCGGGCTGTTGAGTGCAATCAGCAATGACATGAAGATAAGTATAGCCGATCACTTCTTCTTGGGCGGTCCGTTGAATCTACGCGGATTCGACATGAGAGGATGTGGGCCTCGCTATGACGGAAATTCTGTGGGCGGCGAGATGTATTGGGCAACCGCCCTTCACGTGTACACGCCTCTCCCGTTCAGACCCGGTCGTAATAGTTTTGGGGATTTATTTAGACTGCATGGTTTCATCAACGGTGGCAACTTGTCCACGTTCACGTTTACATACGGTGAGCTAAGTAATTCGATAGATTATTTCTCTCTAGAAATTAATTTATTGTCCAACTTCTTACCCAATTGTCTGATTTGAAATTTTGATTTTATAATTATCCTAAATGTTATTTAAATGAAATTTAAGAAACGAAAGAATTTATTGATAATCGCGCGATCAATAATAATTGTATGTTTTTCAAATTGTATATCTATATCAATTTTAATAATTTATTTATGCAGTATTGCGCTAGCCTCTTAATCCTTACTTAATTTCGTCATTTTATTTCAAGTCGAATCTTTTACTAATTTATATAATGCTATTCGAAATTTTCAGGTAATTTGTACAATGAAAACATGAAAATTTTCACGGAGAACGTTCGTTGCGCCATCGGCGGAGGCATCGCGATGAAATTGGGGAATGTTGCCCGTATAGAATTGAACCTAGTTACACCATTGTTGTTCATGAGGAGCGACGTGCTCCAACAATTTCAATTTGGTATTGGCGTTCAATACCTCTGAGCATTTTTTATCTTTCGATAGTCTTATATTATTACGATGGATTCGAATGTAAAAACAACTAGAACGTTTATGTGTAAATTTATTTTCCGTTATTTGCCCGAGATATAACGGAGTATATAATATTTGCAATAAAGTCACAGAGAAATCGTACACCATCTTCACTCTATCTAACCTTTGCGAATGCGGAGCGACACGATTTTCCGAAACTCGCTTATCCACAATGTAAACCCATTGTCTTTCCTTCTGCTTACAATAGAAAAGTCATTTGAAAAATAGCATGACACGCTGACATACACAATGCTACATATTTTGAAACTTTATAGTTTTCACTGAAAAATTTTGATTATTTTTGAATTCGTAAGAAAAGAAAACATGAAAAAATATCTCGACATTTTATTCTAGCACGTACACTTCGACTTTGACTATCGTAAGATCTTGCCAATCACTGTTTTCTGACGCAATTACTTCACATGTTCCGCCAACCTGCATGGCGTGATTTGCATACATTCGGTAAATGCTGTTAATATTGTTCGAAACGATCATTGACAGTAATGATTGTGCATGTAGGAAATGGATCGCGATAAGAGGGGACTGGAAAGTTACTCATGACCCTGAGTAACCCGGACTGATCAGTACGGAGGAAAAAAGAGTATTGTGAAAACGGCGAAATCGTTTTTCGCTTTGATGCGAGATATCTCGGCAGCGAATATCAAGCGTATATATACCCGCGTTACATAATATCTGCATTCATATACTCTAATATTTCATATTCGCGTTGCATGTGTGTACCTGTTACTGTTGTGTACCGATACACGTGATACAACTCCGGGAAATATTTCGTCACGCTGAATCACTCAATTGTTGCTTAAACAAGAAATTTCGATGACACACTGACTAATTTTAGAATTTTTCTCAGCATCAAAGATCAGTGAATCAGTGCTAACCGACAAGTTTATTTAATATTTATAGGGGTCAATATTGTGTGTAATAATTTTTGTTATTGGGTTTTATATAGTTTGCTTTTTGAATCACCGATTACTTGAAATCTTATTTCGGCATTTCTTATTTAAGAAACTAAAAATTACATTTCAGTACTGAATAGTAATTGGTAATTCGAAAGCGTTGCTTAAAAACGCAGAATGTGTGCGTGTGCGTGTGCGTGTGCGTGTGCGTGTGTGTATGAAACTCTTAAAATTATTATCTAATATCTTTAAAATAATTGATATCTCGCTCGATAATCAAACATTTATTATCTAATGTACATACACATCAGTCGCTATTTACTCGTTAAATTTTTTCATGACTCTTCAACTTGGAAGCTGTGACCCCTATGCGATGTTTTCTCTTTCTTTCCTCTTCTCTCACTGAATGTTTCCAACTATTCTATTTGAAAACACAAAGATCAGTAGATATCTAAATAAAACGGAGAAAAAGATATCCATGTTAATGCGAAGTGACGATTGTCTGCTTCCATTCTCTGATTTATTTTTTTTTTCTTTTTCATAATATGATTCAAAACCGTGCATACAATTTCGAGAAGCTACACGATGATTTTATTGCTTTGTTGGAATTTTAGGACCATCAATTACCTATAATAAATATAAAAATTTACCCTTGTCTGAAAATACCGTTTCGAAGAGCGACTATGGCTTTTTGTCAACTCAGATTGGTTTTTGGACACTCAGCGGCACCGATGGGACTGTATTATCAGCTTAGAGTACAGACAAACTTGATAACGTATGCGTCGCGTTCTTCAACCTAAATACTTAAATACACGTTTATCGCTGAACAAAAATATAAAAGTATCGGACAGTACATTTAAAACTTGCATTGCGGCAGATCAAGTATTATACAGGGGAGATCAAGTATTATACAGGATGTTTGAAACAAAAGGTCTCACACGATAGTTGGTGGTAAATCGGGTCAAACCGAGAAGAAAAGTACCATTTTACAAAATTCGCAATAGTTATTGAGTTATTAATGATTAAAAATCGCCGTATTAGCCTGGCCTACCGCCGAATACAAGCGTGCGGAGAGATACGACCGCCCAGCGTCATTGTTACCAAGATCGGGAGGAGTTGTTTTCTACAAATGGCAAAAAACAGAGGGACAATCGCAGCTCAAAACCGCCGCTTTTAGGCATTGCCGCGTGTAGTAAACAACTCGCGATCTTGTAAACAATGACGAGAATTTTGTAAAATGGTACATGACTTTTCTTCTCGGTTTGACTCGATCTACCACCAACTTTCGTGTGATCTCTCTTATTTCGGACACCCTGTATAAGTAAAATTCCGTTTACAAAGATTAAGACAATGCTTGATTTTTATCTTTTATTATTAGATATGTATTAAAATAGTCAATCTTTTATTATTAGAAACATTCCAATAAACAGAATTTTGCAACAAGATTCTTGCAATATAATCGGCATGATATATATACGATATTATTTCAGTATTACTTAAATATTCTATGTTGACTGGAATGTTGGACTCTCCTCTTATACAAACACAGACAGTGTCTAATGTCTATTTCTACCGATGCAGATTAACTTTAATCTCGATTTAACTTGCTTTCTACTTTTTTTTAATTCTAAGAATTAGAAAAAGATGAAAAGTAAGTTAAACCGAGATTAAGGCTGCGATCCACTTGACGCTTCAAATGCTTCAAAGCGTTCTTCTTCTCCTTCCATCTTTATTAAAATGAAAGAGAAGAAACATGCTCCGAAGCTTTTGTAGCGTCAAGTGGACCGTAGCCTATAATTAATCTGCATTGGTAAAAATGGACATAAAGAATGTACAAGTTGTAAGCTATTTCGATCTCTCGCTTTCTCTCTCATTCCTTTATTAAAAATCGGAAGTCTTTCATCTTTGATATTTGTTACATTAAGACGACTGTCCAAAGTTATGCGCAGATACAATGGATACATTCCCACAAACGCTGAAATTAAAATCAACAAAGAAAAATTACATTCCAGTTTCAAATGTATTTTTAACCGTGAGAACTATCACATTAAATATTACAAAGTGAGACGAAAAAAATGAGAGCTGAGTGAAGCGAAAATCGAAAAAAATCTGCGAGATGTACATACGCGTCCATAATCTGCGCTCAAGATTGTTGCACATATTTATTCAGCGAATTCCGCGACGCGAGATGAATTCGGTTGAAACAATGACGACACTTCATTGTCATCTAACCGATTTAGCTGATAACAGTCGTTAGATAATGATAGCTGCGTGCCTTCTGGACGTCTCTAGATTTTCCGACGCCGAGATCCTCGCTGCAAGATCTCGAATTTGTTAAATAATTAAATAGTTTGCCAAATTACAACTGGCATCGGGATACATTCCGTTCCGCGTGCTCGCGTCGTCGAAACTCTAAAAAGTTTTTTCCTCTTTTCCGTTATGCTTTTACTTTTCTTTCTGCAATTTTTCTGCTTAGAGTTTCATTATCATTTGAAAGTTCCTTTACAATTACAATGCTTTTATCCACTTCTACTTGAAGGTTCATTCACGCGATTTTCTCAATTGTTTTGTAACAATTCAGGTAGATTCTTCGAACCAATCAGAGTTTTTCGAAAAAGCCCGCTGTATGTATGTATGTATGTATGTACATACTACCTCACGCATCATCGTAAACTTGCCGCAACCTCCTCTCCTAACTGCGTGGCCACCACGTGACGGTTTTGGCAGACTTGTGCCTAAACGCGAGGCGCCGATCGGGCCCGCAGTCGCGTATTTATTTTTTTTTAAAGCGATTGCACCAATTGATTCATCTTACCTAATCAATTAAATGCTATTAGCGCGCTATCAGCATCAGTCTATCTCCATTGTTCACTGAAAATAGAACAAAGATAGACTGAATGCTGATAGTGTTAATAAGCGTCTCCCCGAACGCACCTGTAGAACATCCTGTACAACGCGAAGAGAAACACAGGGATAAACAATTCATACTTGTCTCCAAGAATTATAGAGTTATTATCCAAAATATCTTTTTCTAAAGTAAGAATAAAGATATTTAGGTGCATGCGATCAAAATGAGACTGTGCAATATGGGAGAGATAAAGGGGGGGGGGGGGGCGCAGGCACCTCCTTCGATAATCTTTGGCGACATGCCTGAGTTGCTTTGGCTGCTACGCACGCGCGACTCCCCGTTGCCCGTCGTTACCTACCAACTGTGGAAACGGTGCCTCGAGTCAACCATTCTCGTTTTATAGTTGAAGATGGCCGCTTGAAATAACTTGTCAATATGTGTGTTGTAAAAATGTACCCGTTTGAGAAAAATCACCTCGCCTTCGCGAAATCGACTGGAATTAACACGGCAATCGATATTGATCTGCGATTTAAGAGAGCAACATCCCAATTGTGCTGCGACTGGCATTTCGCGGAAAACTCGTGGTGTTGTGAACGACGTTACCCGTTGTCCTGCTACGACGGCTGTATTATCTCACGTAAGTTGTGAATGTGCATGTGTGTGACATATGAAGCGCGCGCGCGCGCGCGCGAGAGAGAAATATCGACGCACGCGTCGCGCAATATGCTCGCACGCGCGTGTGTGTGTGTGTGTGTAGATGAATCGATGATTAACTTCTGCGTCACATGCTAAATCATATGTGCTGAATAACCGCGCGTTCGCTAGAAACGACCCGATGGTCAGAAAACGTGCCCGCCGAGAAACGTGGCGTCATCATGGAGCACGCGACGTTTCCAGCGGCACGTTGCCTCCTGGTCGGATTTATCGATCCTCTTGTAAAAAGAATTCCCGATATGCGTTATCGCTGGGATATATCAATACAAAGAAAATTTCCCGATAACATTTCTGCCATGGGCGTTTCATTCGTATACTTTTGATTAATTAGGAGAGTAAACTCTTTCGAATTCTAATAAATGGTGTTATAATTAGCGGCCGAGGGTAAGAATTTTTTGTAATTTCAGCTTTAAAGGTTCAATATTTTTCGAAATCCTTATTTTATCAATAAGATTTTTGATAAAATTCAATTTTCTTTTTTTAGAAATTATACTAGATGATACAAGGCGAATTATGAAGAACGTAGTCTTTTTTTTTACATTGATTAGTTTGGTTCTCTTTTCAAAAAATGTAAATTTTTAATTTTAGAAAAATTTATTTCAAGTTAAAGAAGAGAACACATATAATGCATATACAAGTAGTATAATTAGTCTAACATATAATGCATATACAAGTAGTATAATTAGTCTAACAAATTAAGATTAAAAAAAAAACATTCAATAAAAGATATCCTAGAAAAAACTATATATTTAGAGCACAGATTAGCACATTTAAATTGTAACAATTCATATAACAAACCTAACACCGCTTTTCAACTGCAGTAATAACAAACAATAGTAATCTTTTTAAACGAAATTTGATTTCTCTTGTATAAAATGTAAAATAAAAGTATCTCACGGAAAATTCAATGATTAAATGAAATTATGTATGATAACATTTTCAAGTTTCAACATCTAAGATTAAACATTTCTGAAATACAAAATGTCAAAATTATATTTCGTATTAAATTTCACATTATTAATTTTCCTGATTTGGATAAATATATTCTAATTAACATATATTTTTTTTTAGCACCCTTAATAAGAAGAAATAGAGGCAAAATACCAATTTGAATTCAAACACGCCAGGGATTCCTTTGCTCCTTGGATCTGCACGTTTAGACCTCTCTAGTATCACGTGTTTATCAACTTTTCTTCTTTTGTGGAAAATCTAAAATGTATTCCGCACAACAAATAATGTCTAACTACGCAATGAGAAAGAGGCATTTGTGCCACATTTTGCATGGAGACACTGTACCATCGGAGAATTATCAGAAGACTTCTTTCGCCCAAGCATGGAATAATTTTAAAGATTGTTTTCATATGTGGTCTGTGCACAATCAATTGTCCGTCACAATCGTAAATGATGAGATACTAACTTCTAGTCTTGTAAAGAATTCGTCGACAAAGACAAAGGACCTGTCGTACTGTACTTTACAAAAGGAAAAGTTACAACACAATTTGAAACAAATGTACCGCAAAGATTATATTGAAACCATGCTTCCTAGTTCTACATTGAGTGGTGTGCTCGAAACAGATTGCTCCCTGCAAGGTTGGCATATTGTCGACGATTCTAATTCAATTAAGATCAGAAATGATGTAAATCTCTTAAAGAATTTTGGTGACATATACGAGGATATGAGTACAGTGGAATCTCACTCTATGCCGCATATTAATACAGAAAAGCTAAAAAAGACAATGGACGCTAATATGATTGATGTTTCCGGTCCATCGGATATCGATCCACAGAAATTCCAAGTTGACATCTACAAAGACACAGATGTCGAATCCTTTTTCGTGGTTTCTTATTCGGATGTGCCGGCAGCACCCGTTAAGAATAATGCAATGTCGTGTTTTTCTAAATGTCTAAAAGCTTGGAACAGTTTCGCTAGTCGAATTTATTGCAAAACACAGTTAGTGAGAATGTCCAGAAAACGTTTGTATTTAGCAAAGCAACAACATCGAAGAAAGGCCAACGCCATCGCGATGGGCCGTGGTCGTGGAAGAGCCAAGTGTCAGCTGAGACGTTCTGGGGTGAGCCAAACCATATGTCGGAAGGAATGTATGAAGAACAAATATGAGGTTTGGCAGAACAATTTACTCGGTACAGCACCAAATGATATCCCGTTAAACAGTAAGCTTGATAGTTTGGATGATGTGGATATTCCAGATCTCGCTCAGATAAAAAAACAGCTCGACAGTCAGCCAATATCTAGTTTCCCTGAAGTAACTACGAAAGGCGGAAAACTAAAGGCGCGCAAGAAGAAGAAGGCTAAAACGAAATATGTGACCAAGGTGCGTTACATAGCCAAGTCTTCGCGGATAAATAATCGTGATTATTACATGGATAATAAGAACGAAATGCCTAATGCAGAACAGGATTCGTCTCGATCCCGGAAGTTGTCGGAGTGCTTTGCTGATACAGAGGATGATTGGATCGTTTTCGAAAATGACAACGATGACGAAGATGATGAAGAATTGTCCGAGACACGTGAGAAACAAGGAGCGACAGAATATCCTTACGTATCTAATTCTTTGATAATGAAGAATGATAGTTCCTACGATTGTTTCAACAGCGAAACTCGTGCTAAGAAAATTTCATTTCGATTACGGTCATCATCGGAGAGTTCCATCGATTCTGAAGACATTAATTATAGTTCTGCAGTTTCAAATCAACAGGAAGCAATGAAATGCCCAAGAATATATGATTGTTTAACGAAAATCAGCGCGAGACCCTGCCAAGGTTATAATAACCAAATGCAAAAAGATTCGTTTCGACATTGCCGATTACTGTCGGACAGTTCTGAAACTTCTGACGGTTTTAATATTTCCGATTCTGACAATTCCAATAGTTCCTTTGCTACTGAAGAGAACGACGACCTCAACACCTATGATGAGAGAAGCTTCCATGCTGGAGACAGCCAGGATGATTCAATCATCTTTGCTAATGAAGACAGTGAGGAATTAACAGCGTATATTTCTGATAGTTTTCATATTTCCGATACTGATAATTCCAATAGTTCCTTTGTTACTGAAGGGAACGATGACGTTGATGGCTATGATAAGATCAATTTGCACGATGAAGGCAATCAGGATGATTCCATCATCTTTACTGATGAAGGCAGCGAGACACTAATATCGCAAACAAAGAAGGTATATAAAGATTCTCAATACTAACGTCAATCATCTTGTATTGTAATTTCAGAAGCGAGAAAATATTACGAAATAGAAAAATCTACTATTAATGTAATTAATTAATATTGATAGATAAAATGTTTAAATGTTTAATATTATCGTACACACAGTTTTAAGAGCATTAACATTTGCAAGTTTGCTTTGTTAAAATAGATCAATTTAATTGATATATAAATTGCAAGATGATTAGTGTAACAGAATTCTTAATGATTGTTTTACTAATTTAGCGCATCTGAGCGCCAAGTGAATTCGACATTGTTAAATATTAATATTAAATGCATTATATCAATTTTACATATAATATGATGCATTAGGATTACATTTATATATTGTGTATATATTAACAAAAAATATCAAGACTCGAAATTTTTTATTTCAGGTGAGTTTTGATCCGACTCCAGTCGTACACGTCATGGTAACATGGAATTATGCCTACCGAGCAGCCCGAAAAGGTCCTTGGGAAGAAATCGCGCGGGACAATGAGAGATTCAAGGGACGTATAAATTCTATCGCAATTGTCCTTAATCCAATTTTAAGAAGTACACATCGCTCTCAAGTTTGGCAGGAACGATTCGCTTTCCCGGAATAATTCGATTAATTGATTATTTGGATATTTTCTTAAATACCGATGAAAATAATATAAAGAAAATTTTCACTAAAACATATGTCATATTTAATATAGTTTGTTGAAATGTTTATTGATCAAAATAATTACAGCAACATTTGTAATACTTCCTCCTCTCTCTAAAGAAATTTTTCAATTCATTTTAGAAACAAAACAAAGAAAGCAAAGAGATAAATCGATATCTTGATGTAAAACAGGTTTTAAGTAAGAAAATAATTTTATTTGTCAATTTAATAAAAAATCGCGTCAATTTAATAAAAAATTGCTTCTTGAAATGCATTTCATATAAAAAAGTACTTTTAAAAAATATTTAAACATGAGCCTAAATTATTAAAGTATCTTTTAAATATATGGAATCTTTTGAAAGAGGTATATGTCGTATATCTATTATGAAGTGATGTGAGCGCATTTTGCAATTTTTATGTTGCGACGATATGCTACAGCATTTCTTTTAAATTCTTTTTAAATTAAAGAGAAATTTGAACAATTATTTCTCAACTAATACATAATTCATAAAGAACTAATTGGAGATACATTTGATACATTGAAATTATCCAAAGATAAAATTCTTTATTTTCTTGTACAATTTTTAATAATTGAAACACAATGTTTTGTTAAAATGACAAAAAGTTCAATTTTTCCATTAAATCCTGTTTTAAATTAAGCTGCTGATTTGTCTTAATTTTCTTTATTTAAAAAAAGGGTTGGAAAATTTCTTTAGAGAAAGAAAAATTGTTTTAATAAAAACTCTGACAAATTATATTGAATATCATATGTGTTTTAACTTTTTACTAATAAAAAAATAGTCTTTATAAGTTTATAGTCATCTTCTGTATAAAATGTTACAAGTTATGAGAGAAAATGAGAAATTTTATTTTTGGATCATTTTAAATTGGATATAAACGAAACGATCAACACATTGTGTGACATAGTGACAACAAAAGTATTCAAAATAGGAACATCATGGAATATCAATTATTAAATATATCTTCGATTAAAGTTTTTAATAGATTGCGTGGAAAATGTATGGAAGCTGAAAGTTGATTGTACATACATCTTATCGTCTTATTTCAAAAAAAATGTATAATATATCATTTATAACATAAAAATTCTAAAATACGCTCATATTTTTTTCTTAAAAAAATGATGTAGATATGCGACATGTACTTCTTTCAAGGCTCCACATTTATATGTAAAATATACTATAATGTTTTATGCGCGTATTTCAATTGTTTTTGAGAAACTTGCGTAATTGTATCCTTTACCATTTTTTTTTTTTTTGTAATATCGACATGCATGTACAATAATACAGAATCAAAAATATTCATATCTGAAAATATTCATACAAAAGTACATGAAAAAAGAATTAATGAGGAACCTGATAAATCGAAAGACGAATGTATAACGAATCATGCGAAAAAAATTTAATGTAATTAATATTTTTCTTTGTCAAGTGTGAAAATTTTCTGATTGTATTCTATGTACGTTCTGTTCCTTTCCTTTCATTCGACTTACTTTTATCTGATTAACTCGGAATCAGAACAGTTGTCTTATTGGTTTTTTTTTTTACGGATGCATAGGGATGTGTGACGATCGCTACTGTTTGACTGGAATAATAAAGTGAAGTTGAAAACGCTACGACATCTGGAGAAAGTTTCACAAAATTCCATTATTAGCAATTATTCTCTGTAAATAATAGTTTAAATATTACTTCGCATTAGATAATCGTCGATGTATATAACTATCTAAATAGGATATCCTAAAACTACCGTATTTCGTCGTGTCATTCGTGAAATATAATTGCTCTCTATTTAAAAACTTATAGCCTCAAAATTCTTATATTACAATTTTTGTTTTGAAATGTTTTAAAGAATTATAAAAGGATACGGTAGTTTTAGGATATTCTGTGTATAACATCATATGTGAAGGAAGTTCTGTATATACATAAATAGTTTATAAAGATCGTAAAGTTTGTATATGTGCGAAATTGGGAAACGAATTTTAAGTCGATATAGCTTGTCACATGTCATGATGATTTTTTTTATTTTTTATTGCAAATTTGCTTTGATGAATTAATAAAAGCAAATAAAAAGTTAATAAAATTTCAAAAAGTTAATAAAATCAAGTAAAAAAATTGATTTTATCATAGACAGAAAGTTTTCAATAGATTTCGTCTATTAATATTTTTTCCTTTTGCTGTCAATTTTTTTACCTCGCAAAAATATAAGAATTCGTCAAAAGAGTTGTTATTTAAAAAGTATTAAGCTACAAAATATAATTATAATTTAATTATATATAATAATTATAAATGTATAGCGTAGCGTCAAGTACATCCGCTGCCTGCGAGTAGCAGTTAAAATATTATTTTTAACAGTTTTTCTTCTTTTCTCTGTCATTCTTTTAGTTTTCTGTCGTATTAATACATTTTTTTATTTCAACAATAAACGAATAAATTGAATTTTTTAACAAATCAATTCTATCGATAGAAATAAAAACGAGAAAAATCTATTTTAAAACATCACATCACAAAGTAGCTCGTATTAAATTTTCCAAATTATGTTGTTTAATCACAAAATCCATTCAATTTAAGCATTGTCATAGAATTCAAATATTTGAATTTGAATGATTCTCTTTAGGCTGATTTGTCTAAATATATTCTCTGAAATAATTTTGTCAATTTTTTCGAAACTTTCGAAAGACAACTCTCGCTATATTCAGAAACCTTCAAATTTATAGATTTAATCAATTTTTTTTACTTTTTATCAATTAACTTGTACGAATGAAAGTAGATTAGTTTTTACAAATTTAATTTTACAAATCTACTTTCATATTAGATTACAATCGAATTAATATGAGAAAAATTATGGGTGCAACATTCTCAATTTTTATTTGCCATGTCGCGATAAATATTTTATACGTTTATTATTATATACGTCATACATATAATTTTATGTACTACTTTTATTATATATACATATATGTATATATATATTTGTTTTTTTTTTAAAGAGTGGCATAATGAAGGAAGAAAAGAGAAAAAGTTTTATCTAGACTATCGCAAAATTTATTTTCCGGAGTTTATGCTTGCTCGTAATGTGTTTCAGCGACAAGCCGACAAAAGTTAATGTTACGTGTACAAACAGAATAATCTTTGCTTACACTTGTGATAATTGAGGTCGTTTTGCTCGCGAAACACTCTTTTTCTCTTTAATATCGGAGTGCGAATTTTTTTTTTCGAAGTGTCAATTTGCGTCTTTATACGCTCAAAATTAATTTGGCAACGACACTGATGATAAATACAGGATAATATATTATAATATGTTGGAGAACAATTCTGTGTAAACTTTGATGATTTTTGATGAGGTACAGAGTGGCGGACAACAATTTATCATTTATGCCCTAGATATTAAAAAGAAATTTATCATTTAGATTTATCGCTGTTGAGACAATCTGACAAAATTTACTCTTTATTAACTTAAGCCTGCGGAATTAGTATATTACTATAAATGCTGCAGGCTGAATGGTACATTTCCTACAATTTACTAGATCGCATACGATCTAGCAAAAAAAATCGTATCGTGTACCGTGGGCTTTTTATTTTTGTGTCGCTGCACAATTGTCTTATAATTAAAGTGATTTTATATTGTTTCCCAATAGGTAATTTGATATTAAATTAATTAAAAGTTTATACAAAAGTTTATAAATATTAATATTTATGTCCCGCCTTTTGTAATAATAGGTTCTTTCTCATAAATGTTTAATATTTTTCTTTTCTCTCGTGCGTATTCATATGCAGGCTACTTGCATACTTTGCACCGTCTCGCCAGCATAATTTTCAGACGCATCGATTTCATTTTTCCCGCCGATTGTCTACGCAGTTAGTACTGCACGTTCACTTATAGTAATTACTTGCACTGGGAAATTTCTCATGATAACGTAACAATGGGAGAATGATAGGACTGAAACTGTGTCAAGGGCAAGTTACGCGATTGTTGCTTACTGATTTTATGATCACTAAGATATAAGAAATTAAGAGTATTGATTAAAGTGTTCGTTGCTTTTGAATTGGCTCAGTTTACAAGTTTACGAGTTTGAAATTTTTAATGCGAGCTATTTTGAGTTTTAATTATAAGCAGAAGAATACATTCAAAGAATATAATACAACAATGTCGTTTAAATTTGAAAGACGTCTTATGGAATTTTCGCAAAAAATATAGTCATCTGTTAAAACGTCTTATATTACAATTTAAAATGTTGATTATGTATATTTTGATCGGTTGATAAAACAATAATATATAAAAAGAAAGAGAAACTAAAATTAAATTAATACGTCGATAATTAATGTATATAAAATTTCACAGTAACGACAATTTAATCTGTTGAAAATTGTGTATGCAATTACTGCTAATGGACAAAAGATCTGTATATGTATGTATGTATGTATGTATGTATATATGTATCACGAATAATGTATGATATATGTAACTTTTATATATATAATTTATTAAAATGTAATAAAATATGCATAATTAATGATATAAAACATTTATCGTACAAATATTCTTTCACATCTCTACCTTCTCACACTCCAAATTAAGAAAAATTCAAGGAATTGCCATTTGTGGAATTTTAAGTTTGAAAATTTTGATAAGAAAATAAAAGAGGTATCAGAAGAACAATATAATATCAGTAAGAAGATTGAACTATTTAAAAAATTCGAGATTTCCAAGAATTCTTCACATTTCCAAGAATTTTCACACGTTCCAAAAATTCGAGATTCAAATTCAAATCGAAGAATCGAAAACTTCGAAATTTAAGAGTAGTCAGGAAAATATAATCATCAAGAAATTGCATCTAAAATGTCGAGAATTTTTTAGAAATGCGATTCTAAAATTGCTGATTAATTTAATTTCAAATTGGAAATTTGACAAAATTCCTTTGAAGTTATAAAAAATAAATTGAAGCATTCCATTTCAATAATTAAAACTTTATTATATTTTCATTTCCTTTCTTTCATTTGTGAACAAGACTGTGATCCTACATCAAGTTAATTAATGACAAAGTATTATTAAATATCAAGAGAAGTTGGCAAATGGTCACAAGTTACAGCGGACGAGCAGAAAGAGAACAGGAAGAGGATGGGCATGTCTTTAATTGACTGGGCCGGATAGATGACAGATTCTCATCGCGAGTTGTTGCAACGAGCGCGTTATGCGCCGTTGCATTGACCTAGCGCGTTTACACGTTGTGAAAAACGGCGAGGCGCATCGTAAATCCCGGCAATCTCCATTATGGAAATTTCCGTCGTGGCTTGGCCAATTTCCATAATGTAATCCGCTTGATATTCGTATATGAGTATCTCGAGAGCGCCAAATAGTCTCCTGATAGTCTCATTATATATCAATTAGTTTATAACTTTATCAATTTTTTCTTGCTCTTTATTCCATACAGGTGATCAATTTGGCTTCTAAGAAGCTCATATGATATCACAAATCAATTGCCGAATGTTTAATTTCATATTTATATATGTAATATCTCGCATGGACTAGCGGTTTTTTTTAAATAAAAATGCGATTTGAAATAAAAATGAGATCTCATTGATAAAACTTTGACTGACGCTTATGGACGCGCGTCAGTTATTGTTATTGTCATCTTTGACAATTCTCGCACAATCCTCATTATACTGACAATAAATACCAACTAAGAAAATATTTCATGTTGTTGTGTGTTTGCGGTTTAAAATAATCAATGATCAAGAGCCGTCTTATAAAACGAGAACGTAATGCATGCATTGGAGAAAAAAAATTTATCTAAAATGTATGTACTCATAATTGAATTAGTTGAATTGTTACAATATATTTGGCTCGTTGTATTAATTAATCAAGAGAAAAATAGAAACAAAGAAACGTATGTGCGGTTATTTGACATAAAATAAACTAAACTGCTTCAACTCAATTAACTGGTTTATCACATTTGACGGTGCATCATCGATTCGTTAATTTAATTAATTTATTAATTATTAAAATATAATATAATTTTCCAACTTATAATTTATAATAAAAATTGTACAATAAAACAATTGTATAATAAAAATTGTATAATAATATTTTACTCATTGTCAGTTTATCGAATATTCATTGCACAGGCAACATCTTCACTTGCACTTTCACGTGGAAAGTTTCAAAAGTTCACTGCCGCTTTCTCGCCTATCCTCCACAAACAACCGTGTTACAGTTGACTTTAGTTTCTCCTCGATACGATAAGTAATAACAGATTGATATCGTTTGATTTGTCTAAGTGACTTAAAACAATACAAATCGAAAAAATTCAGATACAACTCGGAGATTCCTTTACATCAATTCGTGTCGTTTTACTATTTCACAATTTATCTCGATAAGTGTAGAACAATCAAATCTGCCTAACAATTATGTTATTAGGTAACAATAGCCAAATGTCTCATTAGGTGCTTCATAAGTAAAGATCTAAATTCTATCATCTGATATCAAGGCTTAGTTCCAGATTCGTCATACATGCATAGAAAAAACGTTAATTTCAAATCAACAATAATATTCTCATATATAAGCAAAAATATAAAATCTTTAAAGATTTTGATAATCTTAAACAGACAATAACTTACTCACATAAAGAAATTTGATTTCTGTTTAAGATTATCAAAATCTTTAAAGAAGATTTTATATTTTTGCTTATATATGAGAATATTATTGTTGATTTGAAATTAATGTTTTTTTTTGTGTGGAGAACGTGTTTGAGAGATCGTTGTTTCTTCTTTTTTTTCTTTATTATACGGGACTTCTCGCCATGGATTATTCCATACGATCTGCTTTCACCTTTTCACGCTGGAGCCAACCCCGTTACATGCAAGACTGATGATATATATATATATATATATATATATATATATATATATATATATATATATATATATATGCACATATCAGCATACATACATACATATTGCAGGAAAATAAATAATAAAAATGAAAAATGTTAATGTAATACCTAATGTGATGTATGTATAATGTGATAAATAAAATAAAACTCTATTACGATTACATGTTCGAAGTAACTCTCGTCACGAACTCGATACTACATTTTAATAATATTATTGAAAAGATATTTACTCGAACATCGCCATATTTTTTCGTTATCAACAGCACGTCCCAATTAGCTCACATTTAAATATTATATCTACAAAGTAATTTGAATATTCGATTACGTAAGTGTCATCAGAAAGAATAATTATAATTTCACGTGCAGCAGTTTTTATAAGTAAAAAATTCGGTTATTATACTTTACTTTCTGATACATTTTTAACATTATATTCTTTCAAGAGTTGGTTGATATCTTACAGTTGGCTCACTTTTGAAACTTGTTATACAAATCTTAGTTCCTCTATTGCTCTATATTTTATGACACATGTTACGAACGATAATGTAGTAGTTCTTACATAGGCAGCCTTACATAAGCAGCATTCTCTTAATTAGTTATACTCGGCAACAACATTTGACTTTTCTACGTCAAGTAGCGTTTCTCTACGATTTATTTCTACAATTATCTCAAACACTATACAAGTTAAACACGGCGATACCGGTGCGCGCAATGGTAGAAATTATACGTGATGTAATTGAGGAAGTTATCCTATTAGAGGTATAATCGTAACATAAAAAATACATTTCAAAGCTGCAACTATTTTTCCTCTTCTACGAGAAAAATTCTCAAGTAACAGATATTTTCCGTGTATCTAATCTTGTCTCCTTGTTGTTGAATTTCTCATTTATTGTCGACGAAGGCGACAAATAGCCAAGTAAATAGCGTGCAACGCTGATTCTCGCGTGCGAAAATCAACGAGGGAACTTTCTCCAAATTAAGCAGATCCCAAATTACCATTAGGCGTTGGTCGTGCCATGCTCCCCAGAGCCGTGCCCAGTTCGGCCGTTGTCCTGCAATCTCGACACACAATATCGCCCCAATTGACTTCCGCCGGCTTCGCGGCAATTACATCACTCGCGCATCCGGCACGAATTCAAGCACTGTTTGCCAGAGGTTTCCTTCCCGAGTTTGCTTCAAATTATTTTTTCCCTCTTTCTCCTTTATTCTCGACGTGACAATGTCTGCTCGATATAAAGATCAATTTATCTTTTTTTTTTTTAAGGATACATTCTTATGTATAAACCGCACTAAAAATACCACCGTCTTTGGAATTTTTTTAAGAGAAAATTATAAAACATACGATTCTAATTTTTTTACACATTTATTAATACATATGTCAAGATGTGAAAAAAATTTTTACAATAGTTTTACTATTGTAAAAATTTTTTTCACATCTTGACATATGTATTAGCTTTAACAATATTTTCATTCCAAAATTCCGAGACATTAATTGAGAGCATAGCGTTAAAAAAATGAATGGTTAACACGATCATTATTGTTTTTAGAAAGTGAAAGTAAAAAATTTGTTGCATCATTTTCTAAAAACACGTGTCAATTTGCGAATTTTCAATATTTTTCAATAATTCTAGTTTACGCGATAGCCACATAAATAAACTTTCAGAAAAATTTGGTTTTTTTATTTCTGACTATTGGTTCTTGAAATATCGTGTTAACCATTCATTTTTTTAACGCTATGCCTCTCAATTAATGTCTCGGAATGAAAATATTGCTGTAAAAATTTTTTCACATCTTGACATATGTATTAATAAATGTGTAAAAAATTAGATAAATGTGTAAAAATTAGAAGAATTAGTATGTTTTATAGTTTTCTTTTAAAAAAAATTCCAAAGACGGCCTTATTTTTAGTGCGGTTACATGAGAATGTATCCTTAATAGCCAATTCAACTTGTGAAAAGTTTAACTCGTTTTGCGATCAAACTGTCGAAGAATCGATATCTTTATCTGTCCAAAAATTCAATATCTTTAACAATTCTTGTTTCTCAATACAATAATGAAATTAATTTTATGTTAAAAGAGAGAAAAAATATCGAATATTCTCTTGGAAATAATAACGAAATTTATAATTATTGAAATACGATTCTTCTCTCCTCTCCTCTTGTGATATAATTAAACAAATGTCATATATGTACATATACATATAAATGAGTATAAGAAATCTCTTTGAATCTTTCTTCCGACTACTTTTCGAATTGTTAAACAAATATAGCGAGTAGCGAGCAGTCAGGTATTCAGCCTGAAGATCTTCAATTGCTTTGTGCCTCAGCCGTTTCTTTCGCGATAAACGATCTCTTCTCAGCAAACCAAGTTAAAGCGAAGGCGAAGACTGACAAGAGTCTGAAGTCCAGGCAGTAGAGTTAGCGTGAACATCGAGATCAAAGTGAGGACGGAAGCATCGACGAAGGCCGTGGTCAAGGCAAAGACTGATACCAAGGCTAACGCTGTCGATGGCAATTACCAAGCTCATCATCTGTAATTGGCTATAACTGGATCAATAAGAGTCTAAAATCGTCGGCCTTACCGCCGGTTCGAAGTGCGAGGTCGAGATCGAATGGAATCGCGAAGTCAAGGGTGGCATTATCCACGACGGCACAGTCAGTCACTGTAAAAGACATCTCACAATCAGTTTCGTTCGAGGCCGACAGTCAGGTGGTGAAGGTTTCTTGGTGTACGACGCTGCCTTCCCTTCTTGCATCTCGCATGCACAGAAGAGACTGTTCCGACCGAAGATATCAGTAAGTTTTTAAGAGAACTAATAAGTCAAATTTGCAAAAAAAAAACAATTAAGATGGAAAATTAAATAAGAGTAGAAATATTAAATTATCGTAAATTATCGTAGCTGCTATAAAATTTAACTTGACTCTTTCATCTCGACGATCTTCCTTCACGCACCTTTCGATCCTTTGATGTCGACTTAAACGAAAACTTCAAGAGACCTTCGACCACACAAATATATTATTTCTCTAGCTTCTGCCAATTAATATTTATGCAATATTGCGTATATCGTACAATCTTTCTTGCAGAATATTCCACAGTGCAGTATGCATATTAAATCGGCAATGAAAGAATCATTCGGAGATTCGATCTCACACGTGCGACGAGGATATATTGTGCAACATGTGCGCGATATTGCCCAACATGCGTTTCCGCGCTTAATCAGCGTTACTTACAAAACATACGAATTATATTATACAAACGGGTCGCGCCTTTTAAGCAACTCCTTCACGCTGAAATGAATCAGCTGCTTGTGGCTTTCCTAACGTTCACCGTTTACTAATGTCTATGTTAATTTCTTCCCGAGAAGTCCGTATTAATGATGCTTCGAGATTCGTGTATACATATATCAACGAGCTGTTACCCAATCGCTTTTCGAGGAAAAAAATCTCCCGCAAATTACACAAAACTGCCGCCGAGACGAGCGCAGCTCGTCGTAAATTATCGTTCTGCAGTGTCGGAATAGAATAGAGATTGATTATCATAATAAATTGTAGGATGCTGATATCGGACTATTTTTATCGTAACATTCCCCTAAAAAGCTCGCAGCTACAATACCAGTTCCTCGAGCTGGTTCTACATTGTATAACTGCGTCCGCTTCGTAAATTATTCATCGCTATAAATCACGATCTAAATCGATTTTAAGCGGGCGGTGGAATTTAAATCCTGAAATGAAATTTATGAACATTTGGAGAGAGAATCTTGTTCAACAAGTAAAATTCCGCTAAGGACTCCTCTCCTTCTTTCTCTCTTTCTTCGAAATGCTGTTTCACAGTAAAACTGTATTCATCCTCGGCAATGTGCCTTTCTTCTTCGTTAGCATGCGGGTAACGTGCGTCTAAATTGCACTATAGACAACGGTATTTTATTATAATCCTGTCATGATAACATTTCAACGCGCATTACTGTTATCCCTTGTAATTGCTGAAAACGAGAAGTGTAAATTTTCCATTTTCCTATTATCCTAACGTGACAACTGAATTCCTTTTGCATGCTACACGAAAGTGCGCACGGAACCGCAACGCATACGCACGCATCTTGATATACAGGGTATTAATTATAATTACAATTTATCTAGTTGAAATTGACGTAGCCTTTAGTCAAGTAACAGAATAATTTCATTGTAGCATTGACGCAATTATTAATTTTACGCACGCGTTCGTATAGAGAATCAAGGCATCTTCTTTTTCTAACATGTCACTCATTATCATTGATCTGAAATTAAACCAACTTGGAACAGATGAGAATTTTACAAACACCATATTGTTACATTTTAACGCGCTAACGAATGCTCGTGTTGAGATTTATTAACGGATGAAAATTAACGATGATTCATTAGTCGAAGACAAGTTTGCAGCAATTTCGCGATTACAGAGCAAGATAATAAACAGTTGTTCGTCAATTAATCTCGCTGCATGCCTTATTAACTCACGTCGATAAACCAACCGTTATACCTGATCCATTGAACTCACGAAGCAATCGTGCTGCTATATATCGCAAACATACATATATTTTAGTCTACTCTTGAAAGTAAAATCGATAAGCAAAAATATCTTGGAATAATCTCTTACATTTTACGGTTGACAGTGAGACAAATTAACTCGACATTACAAAAGAGATCTGTTAAAAAATAAAGGTCTTTTTCTGTATAAGTGTATTACCTTTTGTACTTATATTTTTATCTTCTATCTAATTGTAAGAGGATATGTCAAAATCATCAAACAGATGTTCTTTCAATGACAGAGTCTCTGGCTAATTTTTCTCAACGGAAATGTCCAGATTGATCATTGTTATTGTCTCAGTTTTCCAATTTCCTACGTTTTTGTAACATTAAGCGTCAAATTAAACTTGTCGTGAAGTAAACTTGATTGAAAGTTATTTGAAGAATGTAGCTTTTGCTAGTCCAAAGAAATTTTTATTTTTCCACGTTGTACGAATCTCGCAACAGGATAGGATACGCGTCAGTACCAGTACAAGTCAGCGGTCACGTCGGTCCCCCATACGTGGACGCCGGGGACCCTACCTACCTGTCGCATGGACCCCGGCGGTGTCCCCGGCGTCGCTTCGAGCCCCGGTCGCGAACGATGTCTCGGTGACTGGTGGTTCAAGAGGTGAGAGACCAAGTCTGATCCTGGAGGGGATAACAGGGACCCCGCCCGATGGTCGGCTATAAAATGCCGCCACGGGGATCAGACCCAACCAGTCGTAATCGATACAAGAAGCTCCATTTTTCTGCTTCTCTTCACTTCATCCCTCCCATCGCGAAGGAGGCCTCCCCCGTGAATTTCGTCTGTCGTCCGGCTCGAGATCATGAAGATCGTATTCAGATTCGCCCTGTTGTGCGCCGCGGTGATCTTCGTCACCGCCCAGGATGCCCAGGAGCAAGAGCGGCCGAAAACCTTCCGGAGACTGATACCCGCCGACGTTCTCCGCGGTGAGTTAACCCGAGCCAACCCGGCTCCGGAGACCGTCGCGGCAAACTTATAGTCTAAGCGACTGTAGTATAGTTATTTCCTTCGAATCTCCTTGTAAGCGTTTCTCTACTTTTAAAAATTGCCGCATAAATATAAAAAATTGGAAAAGTTAAATGTTCGATTATTGGCACTTGAAAGTTGTACGAACATTGCGAAAAGTATATTTTTCCGCGGAAAAAATATTTCTATCACATTGCATCTCTCACTATTGAAGTAGTGATTTTTATCTTTGCAACACGATGTTAATATCCCTCGATATTATCATGTAAGATGGAGGCAATTAAATAATATAACTGACAGCAGATATTCGCGTCGAGTCGGCAATGTGTCAGTTATTAGCGTAATAAATTGTATGCTAATTTGTTGCCGAAGAAGAGATATCGTCTTTAGAAAGGCGTGATTTTCGCACGCTTTTTAGTTTGTATAAAAACATAAGAGAATATATCAATTACATCGTTTCATCAATGTTGAAAAATTTTAATTTTTAAATATGTTTTCTGAAATAATCTTTTCTGCATTTATAAGATGAATGCTTGCAAATTGCATCGTTTTATGTCTTATTAGTGTCTCGTTACCATGTTTCAATCAAGGATAATAAAATAAAAATATATACTGTAAAATACTGATTTAATAAATGATTTTATCATGCGAATAAACATTCTTGTCAGTCCGTATAATATTTATAAAATCAATGGGATTTATTTCCCAAAGATGCATAAGTAGATTTCGCCTACGCGAGCAATGAAAAAATAACGTGGCGTGAAACACAGTTGAGAATCACTGCGTTAGGTGTCTGGCCGAATTCAAAGAACTGTATGTACATGACCGACAAGTAGGACGATTGTCGTTATTTTCAACCGGTGCTCGAAAGACATTTGCCTTTCTTATGCCTTTTCGATGCCCTGTCACGCGTATTAAACAGTTGTCTCGGAATCCCAATAACGTGCCACGAATGCCATCCGTGACGGAAATAAGCGATTCATATTTGCATCGGTCATCCTAAAATTATCTCAAATCCTTGCAAAAGAGTACGAGAAAAGGTTGAAAATGTTATATATGTTACAGAATCTTTCTACATAGAAATTAAAAAAGAAATTGTAAAATCAATTCCATTTTCATTATTGATTTTACACTGCCGTTGTTTATTCCGAAAAACAGAATTTTCAACTGTCACTTGAAACTTCATGTTATTTCAGTCTATCTTACTCGGAGAATATTTAAATCGAAATTGATTCTGCGTGTACCAAATTTTTTTATTACATGCAGTCGAATCACGAAAAGTCGCGAAAAGTATTACGACTCGCTGGAGCTCCCGCGAGTAATCTTCCATCTCTTCGCCTACACCTCGCGATCCTTCGCTTCCGTTCTCGTGTCGGCCTTGATTCGCGCTCCTTTTTTCTCGCTCCATAATTATCACATCTCTCGCATTTGATTTCCATGATATTTATCCATGCATGAATTGACCCTGATAAACGTAATACCACCAGACATCTTTTTGCATCGGCTCGCCATCCATTACCTCGTAACGCGGGTGCGGTCCCTGTGAATTCCTGATTCACAGGGACGCAGGCTGATGTATCGCGACACAGAGATCCTACAGACAGGTCGAGAGAAATAGCAAACCGCTTTGCTCGCGGCGTCAAGATCACGAGACCGCCGTGAAAGTTTCGTGCCGTAACCATCACCTTTTGATTCTCTTATAATCTCCCTCCCCCCTCTCCCCATCCCTTTCCGTTCCTTCTCCCTTTCCCGGTATCACTTTCTTCTTTATACAGTCCACGGGATGCAATGATGCGTTTCTCTTTCTCTCGATAAGTGAAGAAAATCGTTACGAAACCTGTCGCTTTTAGGAGTTGTCCCAAAACCGATGCACATGAGAAAAGAAGTAGTTTAACGACAATATAAGTAACGATGTGCCATTAAGTGCTGGTATCCACGAGACGTATAAGTATACTCATACTTAACTCAGATTTGTTCCGACGATTATATGCTACGTGTAAAAAAGTAGACAGAATCCTTGCCGGTTAAGACGCGACTAATTAAGGATCGATGCACTATACAAGTCTTCTACCACGCGAATCGTTATCGTGACGCATTGGGACTCTGCGAAATTATGTTCTCCAATAAGACTGCGCAACGATAGGTCAATTTGAGGGCCTTCCAAAGAGAGAGAATCCTTGATATCCGCGTAGACGCGACCATAACTCCCATCGGTCTTAGATCTTTAATTACCCATGGCCGTGTTCTTTCTTATTTGTCGGCGCAGACCTGGATTTCCATGAATAATCGAATTAGTCACGCAGAGAACGACGAGAGGGGGGCGGGGGGGGTTATAGGTGACCTCGTTGCTCGAATTGTAGCGAAGGCAGGATCGCACGAGTATGGAAGCTCACGGGAAAGATAGAATTATTTACTCGCCATCTCAGAAGGTCGCAGATATGCGCGAGAGACAAAGGCCTCGAATACGCGACGCGAGTTCGCGGAAACGAGTCTTGACACAACAATGCAAACAATACACCTGACACCTACATAGCGGAATAATCGCCTTCTAATTCCTTTTCTAGCGCAAAAAAAAGAAATACTGATGGATCTTTTTGTACACGTTTAAGACATATCGATTCCGATATTACTCGATTAAAAGTATTGTATGAAATTACGGTGTCGTTTATCACAGAAAGTATCATCGCTGTTTGAAAACGAGAAACGCATTCAGGAAAGTGGTATCCAGACCAGAAATGACAACAAGTCTTCAATGAAAGTGCGGACGGGATCGAGTGTGATAAAGTCATAGAAAAAAGCCTCGCCTTTGTAGCAAGACTTTCGAGCAAGAAAGAATCACATGTATCTATATTATTGTATATCACAGTGATATCACTGTATGTATCGTGATAATAAATTACAATTGTAAAATTTTTCGTTAGCTTAGGTCCTACTAACAATAAGCTACCAGAAGCCTCTTGAGGACTGAGCCAATTTCTCTTAGGAGGACCAGAATATTTTCGTAACCGGAGCAAATATTAATTCTTCGCGTTTCGAAAAAATATCAACGATATATTACATATGTGACGTTTCTAATCGTTATTGCAAATTGTTCTGTTGAAAAATTTAATTTGCTTTCATCTTTTAATTTGAAATCCAAGTTGTACGCATCTAATAGAATCGATATGAAGATTGTAATTCCTGTGCCTTTTGCCTCTTTAGTAAAAGTCCTTGTTTACTATTTCATGACGATCATGACGAGTGAAACGAGAAAACCGCAAGCGGCATTAATTCGGCGAAAATGCCAATCGCGTCGGCATTGAGAAAACGATAACGAACACGTCATTGTTCGTTAAGTCTCGTGAAACAAGCATGCTTGTTCGGGACGGAGCTAGACTGGATTACACGACTAGACGTTCTGACGTTTGTACGTAATCCTCCTTTCGATCTTATCTGTCGTGCGGATATCACGCGTGAACGTTAAGTCGCACAGTGTGACTCATAAATTACAATACAACGAACGTTATTCCTTTCAGGCTGCACGCTCGCGTGGATACTGAAAATTGATAAATTAACCCGTCCGTGATCGAATTCGTTGATTCCTTTTTCGTGTTTTCTCTTTTTTAATTTCTCTGATCTCAATCGAGGAACTAATCTCGGTCGATTCGGAATCTTTCAAAGATCCGTCCGATCGTCTCTCGACGCGATTTCCTCGCTCGCACTCGCATTCTCAGGTGAAACGATCTCGTCGTGAGTCATCGTCTTGACAGGCCTCGAAGGGCTGATGTAACTGCGAGCCGAGTAAAACCAACGCGTCGACGTCCGTCGTAACGACGCCCAACATTTGTCATCGACGCGTTGCGTAAAAGCGGCGAGCAACCAACCGGGCCGGTGTATGACAGTGAAAGTGTCTCTCCTTGAAGTTTCTAGCACGATCACCGCCAGAGAATATCGGAGGTTCCCCGTTCCCGTTCGTCGTTGTAGATGGATATCGAGGTAACATTCGTCGTCGACGATTACAAGTCGCTTTAGCTTTGTAATAGCGTCAGCTGTGGTCGTCGTCGTCGTCGCTCCGCGTGGAGGAAGTGAAATTCGCGATTGCCATTATTAGCGTATTGCAGACAAACTCGGAAATAGGATGCCGAACCCAGCGAGCATTGTTGCGTTTGTTGTAGAATCGTTTACAATAGGAATAATGATGCAAACGCCGATGTTAAGAGGTCGTAAAGCAAAGCGTTCGCCGCACCGGTGCAGCGGTGAAAAGATTATTTCCAAACGTTTCGGCTATACTCGTAGAATTTAAAAGAATAAAATTACATAATAAAAAAATAATAAAAAAATACAATAAATAAGAAGTAAAATAAATAAAATAATTATTAAATAATTAAAAATGAAATAAAATAATAAAATCTCGAAGGAGAGACTTCCGATAAAAGTATTGCTCTGTGTCGCTCGCATAAAGACATTATAATATTTTAGAGTATAATAGCGTAATAGGTTGGAATGCGAAAATTTGTCGCGGAAGAAGAATCAACGACGAAATTGGTAATTAACCAATCTGTCGAGGAAATATTATAACTTGTGGACAGTTCTACGGGAAACATTGTTGAGCTCGCGCGCGAGGGCCCCGATTTCACTGCGTGCATCGCGGCGTGCAAGGCAGTAATAAAAATCGCGCCTGCTCTCTCGCATCAACTTTTTCATCTGCTCGGATAATTCAGGCCAGGATAATTAACGAGCAACATTGTACGGCAAACATTAGCACCGGTTTAGGTCCGCCGCGCACAGCGCGTTAGAAAGTAACGACACTTTTGCGAGAATTGCGCGTGACGAGGTAACGAGATAATGCACGGGCGAGTGAGCGAGCGTGCGCGTTATTAAGGAAACGCAATCACCGCTTTATTTCGTTGTTCAACTTGGACGAATCGCCGCCGATTCGGATGGCCTTTTACTCTCGTTTACGGACGGTGCATGGTGAAAACCGAGTGAAAGAGACCCCTGCACGCGAATCCCTACACAAGTTGGCCAAAGCGGATTAAAACGTTGTTAAGCTTGAAAAGATGTTCCTCACAAAAACAACAGTTATTAAAAGATTATTATTTTGTACATTATTTAATTTAATTTTTTTACTTGATATATTCTTGGATATTAATGAATTAATTAAATCCTGAAACAATTCGTTATGTTAATTATATGATCGCATCTTCTAAAAATGGAAAAGAGAAAGCTCTCTCGTTTTCCGGCTCTTATCGTTCTAATAAAAGCGATTTGCTATGTTGCAGACTTTCCCGGCATGTGCTTCGCGTCGACTAAGTGCGCGACCATCGAGCCGACCAAGTCGTGGGAGCTGTCGCCGTTCTGCGGCCGTTCTACCTGCGTGCCCGCCGACGACAACTCCGGTCGTCTGTTCGAGTTAGTGGAGGACTGCGGCCCGCTGCCCAAGGCGAACCCCAAGTGCAAGCTCTCCGACAAGACTAACAAGACCGCGAGCTTCCCCGACTGCTGTCCGATCTTCGAGTGCGAGGATGGTGCCAAGCTCGAGTACCCAGAAATCCCAACCCTGCCGCCGCCGAGCGAGGCCGACGCGAAGGCGCAGCCGGAGACGCCAAAGCCCTAAGCCCTAAGTAGCAGTGAAAGGTCACCTTATCCTCCGGCGAAGGGTGAAAGTTGCGGTGTAGCCTCCTCGATGAGATCGATCGTATACCCGGTTCAGTTGCTTTTCAACCGTCGGCGGACGTCGACGCGATCTGTCAACAACTAAGCCAGAGTCGACGCGATAAACGTACCGTCGAGGACTCTGCCTCTCCGATAATGTTGATTCCCAATAGAAAAACCACCCCAACGGACATCTAACGTAATAAAAATGAGCCAAATAAAAATGAGCGCACGAAATGATTTTACTTTGTATCGGAATCTGACGACGAATATCAAGATCCCTGCTTCGATACGACGACACGATCAATCACGCCACTTTACCGTATTTTTTCTCGGGGAAAGGATAAATTGTCGCGTAACAAACGTCAAACGACGCCGTTGTACGTTGCGCTAGGTACAACATAGGTCCCCTCGTATTCGGATTGTGGATTGTTAACGATTCAAGATTGCTCAATGTTTCTACCGATCGCGATGAGGCCATACCGCGATACCGCTCACCCACCTAACGTGATCCGATCCTATACACGAGACAGATAAATCTAATTGTATATAAATTCAGGCCGCGCCTTTGTAAACTACGAGCACGACAAAAGCTTTTCTGATGCACCTGTTCTCCTGCTCCGCCTCCGACCCCAAGTTGTAATCTTATCGTAACTCACCCTGCGACCCTTTCATTAGCCACCTCCGTATTCTTTAGCTGCTCAACTCCCGGAACGTATGGTTTACTTGCAAAAATCTAAAACAAGGAAACAGAATAATAGATGTGTGATTTTGCAAAGTATACATCGGACACATACACACCGCAAAGTTTAAAAGAAGACAGAAAGTATAATAAATTAATGTAATAAATGTAATAAATCTCACGAAAAAAGGTCAACATGATAAGAAGTTAAGTCAGTATTTCGGTGTATACCGTTTCTTGATTAATGTATTATATTTCACACAGGAATGTTTGAAAGATTTAGACACTCTTTTTTCGATATATCTTGTAACGATAAAATCGGTAATGGCGCACTCTTCTAATTAAGTCGACTTAAGCTCTTTCTCAGCATATGACAAATTATCTCATAGCAGAGTCTGGCAGTATGTATCGCAAAATACGTGTGATTGTAATTATATGTGATTAAATTAATACTTATTTAATTCAATGCAAATTGCATTTCGCAAGTCTCCCTCGCCCGTTCCGTTCCCACTTTTCCTCTCAGGATTAAGTTCGAGATTAAAAGACGCGTAATTCAGCTAATACTGATAAATTTGACTTTAAGGGGATCCTGTAGCCGTCCGCGGTACTGAATTTTTAAAAGGATTTCTTCACATTACTTTTATAGATTTGGAAATCCTTTTACAAAATAAAAATATAAACATTAATATGTGTTTGCGGACGTCACCTTAATCGCGTGATTCCGACAGAAAAAAATTCAATTTTCTTATTTACAGCTGTTGATGAGTAATGGTACTTTTTATTTGATTTTTTATATCGCAAGAAATATCTGGAATTTTTCAATATTACGAGAGTATGACAAGATTGTGAGTAAAAAAAGTGGGCAGAATAAAAAGTGGTAGTCAACCTCGCCTACAAAGTTGAGAGTATCCTAAGATAATGAGGCAATCGAATATTAATTTATACATGCATATTGAAGGCTGAGGAGAACAACTATTCGATATATTCAGTATAGGGAACCATTAATCGTACAGATATTTAAGGTGATGCTGTAGCCGTCCGCGGTATTGAATTTTTGTAAAAGGATTTCTTCGTATTACTTTCATAGATCCTTTTACAAAATGAAAGTATAGACATTAATATGTGTCTGCTGGGTATTTATGTTAAAAACAGAAAATTATTTCTTAATTAAAAATGTTTTTAATTTTTAAATTAAATTTAATTAAAATTAATTAATTTTAATTAAAAAAAATAACCGCGGACGCTTCCAGCCTTAATAGTATGTACATTATATATATAGTCATATATTTAATATATATTAAATTTATAGATCAATTATACATATATGTATATACATACATATACATGTATCGGAAACTTAATCAGATTAAAATTAAATCAAGCAAGGATACAAATAAAAAAAAATTTGGTATTGTCTTTGAATTGTAAACTTTGATTTTACTTTAATTTAAGAGAAACCCCTTTGAAGAGTGGCGTACAAATTGCACATACACCATACACTAATTGTAAAGTAACAATCCTCGAGCGATTAAAAGCACTTTCCATTTCATTTCAATTTTGAATTCCTATTTTTATCTTACGAAAGACGATCGTTACCGTTCATTCGCCGTCTTTTCTACAAATTTTTCCTTCTCTTTTTTTTTCTTTTTGTGCAACTCAAGAAAATGCAAGTGACGAACATTGTAACAGAAGGCGAACGAGAATTTCGGTCTCTGCCCGAATAACTGCGAGACCTACTTTCACCTAGTTATCATCTCTGCTATTCGCTTCTCTCATTTCAAGTTTCGGCTTTGATTTAAAAAAATACGAAGAACGTTATGCGCGTGATACCTGACGTTATCGACTCGTATGCAAATTTCTGCGAATCTTTTAATTAAATGCCTATTTCGTAAAATCTTGCGGTACTGCCAGATTGATTATTAAACTCCATTAAACACGAGAGATCGATAAGGCAAAATATCTCCCCATAACTTTCCGCGTGACTACGACTCTTTGGCAAGATTGAGTAACATTAATTAACATCGCAGCTTTGTCCTACGCTTTCTACGCTGCCTCTCGGATCTTTAATTGCGTAATTAATTGACAATCATATTAAGCGATGGCTTGAATCACAATTTCCACTATTTAGGGCGTTTCAACATTCGCAACATTAGTTTACAATTGTACAGATTTTCTAGAAAATCTTGCGAAATTTCCTAATAAGTTTGCAAACGAACGACGCGTTTGAGAGTTTATAATTCCAAATGGAATCCCCGGAAGGGATCTCGATAATGTCACAGACACGTTGAAATGGCGTTAAAGTTACTTTTAGTAATGTCATTTTACAACTATTTTTTTTATGAGGCCATCGTGATTTTTTGTTTCGCCTGAGATTCTATGGTCCGTCTGTCCTTGTCTTCAAAAATTAAAAAAAGATTCAATATATTTCAGAGACATCCTGTTGACAACACACTTGATCGTAAGTTGAATCGCTAATTAGCAACTCGCGATTAATTTGCTTTGCGGAATCATAAAATTCTACAATACATACATTCTAAATCTCATTTTTTTTATTCCACGTTCACGAGATATGCCAAGGTTAGCGATTAAAAATACAGATTTTATTCCACCGCGGTCCGCAAAATGTCAACGCGATCAGTACCAGATTTATATATTCGCTATGCATATTTATGCGGACGGCACGTCGTATGGGAAGAAATCAATTTGCTTTTAGCTGATCGTCGATAAAAAAAGTTACCTTTCCCGCGAGAAAATGAAATTCTTTTCATAAAATTGAAAGTATAATCGTTGACTGAGTCTCAGTCATTTTCTCAGAGTATTGAAAAAAGAGAATCAATTATCTTGGCTTGTAATTAACGAGGTACTATTTTACCAAAAACTGATGCTAATTTAACATAATAGCCAATATACCAATTTGATGGTTCGTTCGTTGTTCCAATTTATTTAATAATAAAATAAAGCATAATAAAAAATTATTTACCATGTTGTTTTCTCTCTCGCACGAAATATTTATAATATCTTTGAACAAGTATGTCGATTCAAGCGGAACAAAGAGAGGCTAAAACTCAACAAGTTTGAATATTTTGAACCCGTTTTAACGCCATTTTGTGGTTCAGTGTTACGCAGTGAAACTAGGAGCCTATTCTTTTTCGCTGCACTGCTGCACCAGTGCAATAAGTTAGAACNAGAAAAAGTATGTTTGTTTCATTTCAACTTATTGCACTGGTGCAGCAGTGCAGCGAAAAAGAACAGGCCCTAGTAGTGATCTAATACCGAGTGCAAAATTCAAATTGCAAAAAAAAACGCAGGGCGAGTCTCTAAGTAGCGAGATGACACACAGTGTTTTAGGGGGTCGATTCTGTATCTTTTGAAAGAGTGAAAATGTGAAAAATTAACAGATTTACCAGGATATTTGTAATTTCATCGGTCAATATCTTATAGTAAATTTGCTCATTTTTCACATTTTTACTAAAAAATGCAGAATCGATCCCCAAAACTCGATTTTTTCGGACAAATTAGCGTCACATACAGCACAAAATTTGCGGTTATATTGCAGCAATATTACTGCAAGATTGTAATCTTGTTGCAACATTGCTGCAAAATAAAACTGCAAGTTTTGTGCTGTATGGGGTACAGACCTCAATTTTAGTCGAATTTCAACAAAATTTTTTTTAATTAAAGTTTTTTTAATTTCCTAACGATCTTTTGTGGTCAATTTCCGTTGTAACTATTCAATTAATTACAAAACTCATGAGAAGTTGATTCACAACTGGGACTGCGAAGTGTTGCGGCGCGTTAACAGTCGAACTTGCACCAAGCTGACACTGAGCGCGGCAAAGTACTTACAGAGCGTTGAGTACGTTAAGAATAAGGCGAGAATAAGAGACCGAGAGGGTTGAGATTGTGATTCTTATAGGAAAAAGTTGAGGGGTAGGTGTGTCTAGGCGTTGGATTTGAGTTTCCTGGTTTGTTGAATTATTTTCCGTTTCCTTCAATCTTAACCCATTAACGCCCAAATGCACTGAAATTTTACTTCAACTTTAATCTGACAATACTCGAATAAAAATAATTAAAATTATTCTAAACGTACCTATTAGGGGGTTTTCGGGTCTGCTCTTTCCGAATATGACACTTAGAAGCTCGTGAAATTGCATTTAACAGTGAAATTTTCGTATTTAAACAAAAAGCGCACGATTTTTGACGTCATTTTTTTCAAAAAAACTTGAATTT
>JAJVSH010000322.1:102602-121131 GCA_021460005.1 Tetramorium alpestre | reverse complement strand
ATAATAATAATTTACAAAAGATTTTTTAGCATAAATTAAAATAAATTTATACAATATCCTTCTGATGCGCGCGTATACTTGGCGCATTTTTTTACCTTTTTTAAAAAGGTATATTAAACACTAAATCATATTAAACACTATAAATAAAAGGCGAAAGGAGAACTGTCATAAATATAAATAGGCCTTTCATCCAATTGTAAACAGAAAATATCCAAATTTTTGCGTTAGTCACACAAAAACTAATTATTTAATTTAAAAATTAAAGAAATTACCAGCATATCTTATTTGTATTTCAAACACCGAGGAGACCATTTTGTTCTTAGATTAGATAATCCTGCAGCAAATTCTTTGAAAATTGGAATTTTTTCAAAATTTTTTGATAAGGTAGAGCATTTCCTCTTATAAAATTTTGTTTTGACATTTTTAGTCGTAATAATTTTTTATTTTTATATTTTGCTTTCAACATATTAACTTTTGCTTGCTCTTTTTTTAATTGCAGTTGTAAGGATTTTATTTTATTAGCTTGTTGAATAGTACCTTGCTCATTACAAATATATTTGGTTTGTAACATTAATGTATCAATATTAATTTGAGTACTTTTGTCCGTTTCTGCTGATGCTATACATTCATTTGCATCGATAATATTTTCGTTATTTCGTGAGAAGTTTATTGCTCTGTAAATAGTAAGTGTATTAAAAAAATTATAATAAATATTCAGATGTTGAATAAAAAAATGAAAAATTGATTCTATAATTCTTACCATCTGCTAATGGATTATTTAATATAGCTAAATTATTTTCAATAGTTATAAAGTCATTATTGAAAATGATTGGAACAGCATTTGGTTTTAATTTTCGCTTTTTTTCTGACGTTGATTTTCAAATTGAGAATCATCAAAATGACACTACACAAAAAAGTAATTTATAATTTAATAATAAGTAATAAATAATTTATAATTAATTTTGCTCAAAATCTTTAAATTATAACATTTTAAATTAATAATTTATATCTCGTAATAATATAATATTATAACCTCGAAGTCGGTTTTACATTTTTACCGCATTTCTTAATCCATATTTCTCTTCGTTCTTTTTCTCGAGGAAATATGAACATACGAAATCCATTTTTCCATCCATGCAATTTTTACAACCGTTTGCACAGCAGGCTGGCATTGCAATTATTGTTTGCAATAACAAACTCTAAGATATACAAAGTAAAGGTTTAAGTACATAGAAAAATATTAGGCATAGGAATAAATATTAAAAACAAAAGAAAGAGAGCATCTTCTTATTTCTTTTCTCTTTTTTAATATTTACTAGCGCAATCGTATTTGTTAGTTCGGTTAAACTATTACAATGATTTCTTACGAAAAAAATTTTTTTGATTTTAGCAAAATTTATTAAATCCAAAGAAATATTTTTCTCTGTACTTAATTGTATCTATGGAAAAAATAATTTTTCAATGTTTAGCACAGGATAATTTATTTCTTTTCTAAGTTAAATTATCAGATACATCATTATACAAAATCGTGTATGTACATACAACATGTGTATCTAGGCACATAAGACTTTGTTTTACCTAGTTTCTAATCCGTTCCATCGCGGCACAGAATTCAAACGACTTGGCGGTTGTCCATTGAACAACAGTGCGGGAGGTGTGGCTTCGAGCCGAGCACAGTCGTATATAGCCGAGTGTCGTCGAGCCTTGCATCATAGGCGCGCACACAGTGACGCGCACGTGTACCATATCTGCGTGTAGTCTGTATAGAGTGGAATAGGACAAAGTGGTAAAGTTTCGGTGGTGTTATCAATCATTATCTCCCTCGTTGCTGGACCGTTAAGCCCGTTCTTGGTGACCGTCATTGATACCTCATACGACTCGTCCGTACGAGGCCGCGGACCGTCAGTTGACAGTGAAACGATCTCTCGAGCGAAGGATGCCCGCGAACAAGTCGAACCTATCGACGCCCCGTAAGGAGAAGTCCGGCGACAAGCTGTATACCCTCGCCGCTTCGGCCGCCGCTAATTCTAGCAAGAAGAAAAAGCGCTCCTCCAGCTTCACTAAGCATAAACATTACGCGCAATATCTGGTGAGTGTGAGCGACAAATTTATAAAAGAAAGAAAAAAAGCGGAAAATATATTCTGTGACACGAATTGTACGGCCATATATACAAAAAGGGACGTGCCTCGTGTCTGCTTATTAAATGTCGACGATCCATGCGACTTCGATCGATCGTTCCGAGAATTACGTAGGGCGCGATCCACCCTCCTCGAATGCGTGGCATTTCGCGTGACTAATTCCATCATCGCGAACCATGAGGGTGAAGACGCTATCCACTAGCCAAAGGTTAGGGGCGCTTTCTAGGGGAATATCGAATGTTGTTGACCCCAAGCGGCGTGACTCGGTCACGGTAATCTGCGCGAGGAGGAAAGCGCATCCCCTTGCTTGCAAGCTTACTACTAATTCCTATTGTATTTTCTATCTGTATCTTTTTCTTTTTCTTCACAAAAAAAACTAAATATACAAATCTATATAAAAAGAGAGAGAAGAAAGGAAGAGAGATAATAAAGAGAAGAGAAAAAATGTTTACAAGTGCAGAAAATTGTACTGTTTATTTGATATAATTGATAATTTTTTACATTTTAATTTTGAAAATGCATTATTTTATTTTAAATAAAAAATGATATGATTAAAGTAAATATTAAAATAAATATGTAAAATATAAATAAATAAATAGACTCAGTTCCACTCTTATTAAAATTTATTTAAAATTTAAACAAATTAAAAATATAATATAATAATGCATCAAACACATTTTCCTTTTTTTATTAATAAAAGCAAATATCTTTTTTTACTTGAAAAAATTCTACAACGAGGTTTCTTTTGTTGAATATTTCTTTAATTACACTGTCCGACAGCATTTTTGTAACATGAATATGAATAGTCATTTCCAACGTATTTTTGCCTCTTGAACACGAATCCATTATTCAAATTTGGCAATCACGTCACAATTTTGAGAAAAATGGCATCAAAGTGTCCAAAAATGACAATTTCGAGAGTATTCATGATGTTATAGCATCGACATCAAATTTTTTTATCAAATTTTGTTTGTACCATTCGAAAATATCAACTTTCATCTTTAAAATGCATTTTGTTTCATTTCAAAATAATTTTTCATTATCGAGATATTTCGAGGTTTGTGCAACAATTAGACTACATACGGAGCAGCATGTTTATGGTAGTGAAGGATACATTAACGATTCACACTTATTATATTATTTAAGTCTAAAAGTACTTATTTTGCACATAATGCAATATTAAGATAAAATAAAATATTTTTTGCATGTAAATTTAAAAGCAGAATCTACTAAACAATTATCAGATTATGATGATCATGTTCAAAATAAAAAATTTGGAATAAAAGAAAAATGTATATGGAATGATCTTGACCATTTTCATGTAAATATAAGTTGTGATAGCATGCATGATCTATTCGAAGGAGTTTATCGTTATGACATGGCTTTAATTATAAAACATACAAAATAAATATTTTTTATTAAAAATATTAAATTCTTGAATTAAATATTTTCTTTATAATAATTTTGAAAAAAATAAATCACCTTCTCAGACTTTTTATTAAAAATAGAAGTTAACTACCATTGCATTTATGCATCTGTGTTAACATTGTTGTTCCTGTCATTCGTGTCGTTTTCGGACAAAAGTCTTGCTAATTACTACACCACTGTTATCTATACTACGAGAGTCTGAGACACGCGTTTCTCATAATTTCCATATAGCATGCTTGTCAGAAAGATCTCTTTAAGATATCTTTTTAAAATTACCTTTTTAAGTTATGAAAAAAGATATCTTTCTGATAACTATATTAAGATGTCTGTTATGAAAGTCGGAAAGGGTCTTTCTAAAAAATATCTTAAATTAGATATCTTTCAGGTACTTGCGTAAAAATTTTTCTGAACATTGCGTGAATGCTTTTTATAGGATTGTTAGTAGTTCGATCCAAACAATTGCTTATAAATTCAGTCTATCAAGTAAAAAAGAATTAATTTTTTCATTTAATAAAAAAAAATGTAGTACATAAATAGTTTAAGCATTCTAAACTTACAAATTTTCTTGCAGTATCTTGATTGTCCAAAATAGAGTCAAAATTTAAATAGTCATCCATTGACAATATTGGCATTTCAATGCCAAAATCTTCTATTCCGTTGAATATATATAAATTACTGGAATTTTGAATTTGATGAATATCACAACACAAATTTTCAATCTCTTTCTTAATTTCTAACATTATTTTCCTATTTTTCAAAATGGTTTTGAATAAAAGTACTTTTTTTAGAAGTAAATATTTAAAGTTTGCAAATAAATATTTGTATTATAACTTCTAATATTATGTAAATTAATAAATATAAAAACATAATATTAATTAAAAATAAAAAATATATAATTTTGAGATATAAATTAATTTAAAAAATTAAAAAATTACCATTTTTGATGAGTTAATTAGCTCATTTGCACTATATCTATATACCGGGTGATCCTATCCAGAGAAAAATTTATGTAACAAAAATTATACAGTACAAGGGGTCTATCATATAGCAATAATAATTTTTGTCTAAGTGAAAGCGCTTCAAAGATATTAAGTTTATCTCCATTTTTTAAAATTCATTCAGTATTTTTTCCGTAATATGATAGAGAGATCTAAACAAATTCAGAATTCATGACACAAAATTTATTGAACAAGATTGAATGTAAAAGATACTAATAATATTATTAACATTTAGCCTTTAGTCTTTCAACAGTATTTTCACCTCAATTAAGTGGTACCTCAATGAAAATATTTTTATTCAGATATCACTTCATACATACGTAAACTTCAATGAAAATAAACAGTCTTTGAAAGACATCTTAATAAGTTCACAGAATATGATAAACATGAAAAATTTAGTAGCGCTAGATCAGTCAATCGTGTAAGATGTATTCATTTAAAGAGCAAGTTATAGAGTAGTTAGTAGATAGTTATAGAGAGAGAGAGAGAGAGAGAGAGAGAGAGAATCATGACTTTTAGAATTTAATTAAAATAATTTTTTTTTACCTGCACCGCCACGTATACTAATATGCCATAACGGCTATTCCTTGGCAGGAGATTCCTTGTTTTTTACTTTATTTTTTAAATCATTTAGTACTTCATTATCGTATGGTGGTGATGGATAACAGGTTAATAATAATTTATTAACGGGATTATAATTGATCCATGTATCTGGAACACAATCCACATAAGGAATCCCTTCTTCTGATGTACTTTTATTGAACTCAATGAGTTGCCAATTGTAAGATTTTTCTGACATTTTAATCGTTTTACTATATATATTTTTTTTATTAATAATAGAAGTTTATTGAAGATAAATGAATTTTATTGATGACACCGCATCTATTAATTAATTATGAAGTTGCAGCGTTTCCTATTATATCCATGACAACCTTGTCTTTTGTTACATTATTCGCTGTACGTTTCATGTCGATTTCTGCGTTCATCTTTACATTGATTTTATAATGAACACAAAAGAGAAAAATAAATTACGCGTACAAAAGTATAGATTTATAAAAAAGGAATTAAGCAACTGTGAAGATCTTTTTTTCACAAATACATAATAAAGTAAATATAATTAGTTTCTTTTTAGCATAATTTTTTTATAAATATAATGTATTAAATGTTACGCTTTTCAGAAAAGAAATATCCTTTATTGCATATTATGACACGAGATACATCTTTAAATAAAGATGTCAATGTACATACAAATGTAATTAGCATCGAAAAAGATAGTACCGAAAACAGAGGTATGCATGTAATAAAATTATTAATTTAAAATACTACAAAGTTCTGAGTATTAATAATATCTACTATTTTATAATAACATTTTAAGTTAATAATTGCTTTTAAATTTGTAAATAAAATTATTGTTAATTCTATTCAGCTGAAATAGATATGAATTGTGATGGGTTTGAAGCCGACAACAATAATTTATTAATGATGGAGATATTGAAAATATTGGAGAAAAAGACGAATTACTCTCTGATAACTCTGATATCCAAATAATTAAAAAAATTCAAAAGAACAAGGAAATTCACATTAATGAAGTAGATGAATTACGCAAATAGGTTCTTTATTATAATATATCGCAGCGAATACTACTGCTTCGACGATTACTATCACGCGTTGTTCTTCTGTCGCATAGTTCGCTCCATTCTGCCTTGTTATTTTCCGACTTTGCAGTCCTTGCCTACCCCCTGTACACGGGCGTTGAGTGGCTAATTTTTAACACTTTATAATAACAAACAGAAAGCTCAAATAAAAAAATGACTCAGGACTTTTCGATCTGAATTCTCGTTCTATACCTGATGATGTACACCATATGTTTTTTAGTTACACCCTGTATATTGTTATTATACAAATTAGATATTTTCAATAATATAAATCATTTTATGTTTATTACATAATTACTACATAACTTTTATGTATTATATTATTTATGTATTTTTTATGTATTATATTGTATATCATGTTGCATTGCGAACAGCGTACCGTAATACTATTTTTATATATTTACGACTTTATTTTTATTGATGCAATAAACATAATACAAATGTTCTTTTTGGTTTCAATTCTTCTAAGTGTAAACGAAGAATAACGCATTTTTGTTTAATTAGTTTATAGGATAAGTTTTTATTATATTTAAAGAAAATTCAAGTATTTCACACATTTGTAAATCGTAGGAGTTTGTTGGATATTTATATACAGGGTGTCCCATAATTGTGGCATAAATTTTCGTGAGCAGGTAGAGCGGACGAAACTGAGTCGAAAAATTTTCTACCATTTTGTAATTTTCGCAATAGGTAACGAGATATTAATAATTAAAAATCGCCGTATTAGCCCGACCCTCCGCCGAATACAAGCGCGCGGCGAGATACGACCGCCCAGCGTCATTGTTCCCAAGATCGCGAGGAGTTGCTTTCTACAAATGCAAAAAATAGGGGGACAATCGCAGCTCAAAACCGCCGCTTTTAGACATTGCCGCGTGTAGTAAACAACTCCTCGCGATCTTGAGAACAATGACGCTGGGCGGTCGTATCTCGCCGCGTGCTTGTATTCGGCAGAGGGTCGGGCTAATACGGCGATTTTTAATCATTAATATCTCGTTAACTATTGCGAAAATTGCAAAATGATAGAGAACTTTTCAACTCAGTTTCGCCCGTTCTACCTGCTCACGAAAATTTATGCCACAATTATGGAACACCTTGTATATTTTTTGTTTTTGTACCTTTCATGCTTTTTATTTTTATTTGATTAGAATTATTTTCTTCATGAACAATTTGCTCAATTCGAAAGATCGTTGTGTCTTGCAATAGTACTATATTATTCGGATGTTTATAACTAATAATAAAAGATCCATTTATTTTTAATTTAAAAATAAATATTTTACTAGTGTTATTCAATTTTTTATAATTTAAAATTTCAAAAACAGGAGGAATGGAAGGCCTATCGTACTCTCTTTTTTCACTTAATTTTCGACACACTTGAGCTAAAGGTTTATCAGCTTTTCGAATATACCGTTTAAGTAATCCTTTTTTTTGGTGACGAGTATCCTCTTCTCTCTCGTTGTGTAGTAGAGGTGACACCATTTCCTCTATCACTGACCTTGAATGAATGTCGATCCATCAGGAACCTGTGTCATAGAAATAGCGAGGGGGAGTCGGGAGGGAGGAGAGCCCCTCACGCCTAGGCGAGCTATTGGGGTCCCCCAAACCCCTCCCGTACTCAACCCTCCCCAAATCATTATCGTTGGTTTCTCTCTCTGGTTTCCATCTTCTTCAAGATTGAGGTAAATCTCCCTCTTCGTCGTTTCGCCGTTTCCAGGTTCTTCATAAAGTTGAAGACATAAGTAGAAAGAGGGGGGAGAGAGCAGTGCGACTAAAAGTCCTCTATGTTCCCCCCCCTACTGTTATCTGTTGTGTGTCAATCTCAGTCGATATGGCCTAGGCACTCTCCTTGGTCTGTTATTCCGGCCTCTAGCACGATTTCGTCTGGGACCTTCGCCCCTTCTAATTCCTCTCGGCTTCCTCTTTGACTGACATTATATGGTCACAATATGACGTGATTGCATCCCATTGCTCCTTGCTTTCAAACATGGAACCCACCACTGTCGACATAGACAGATCCCATCCGACTGTTTGCGTTAACACAGCACGCTGCTCCGCCCAGGCTGAACACTCTTCGAAAGAATGTTGCGCGGTATCTTCCACGGTATTGCAATGGTTACATGCTGGTGTCTCATCTCGTCCAATTCGTCGCAAATATGCTCCAAAACAACCATGCCCGGTCAAGATCTGCGTTGTACGAAATGTCAATTCCCCCCAGCCCCTATCAATCCAATCATCGAGTCGTGGTTGAGTAGCCTCCTTCACTCTAACGTTTCCTCCCGCAAGGCCCTGGGCCGTAAGCCACTCCTTTCACTTCTCCCTAAGTCGACGGTCGGCCTCCTTCTTGATATATTCGGCAACTCTAATAGACAATTCATTCGGTAAACTCATGAGAGATACTCATCTATCCTCTATTAGAGTTGGAAGTCTCGTCTCTGCCGGCTCGATCCTTTCCACGTAAACCGGCAGGACAGATAATCTGTATAAATATTTCCGGGTAGATAACGTCCTCTCTTAATCGTCTCTTCCAGGAGCGATATGCAAATACTTGCGTCGGGACGTAATTCAGAAACTGATCACAAATATCTGATATATGAATCAGAGATGCAAAGGCCTTGACAAACTTAGCGACTTTCCGCTATGATAGCCGAAGAACGACTGCGCACGACGCGTGCACGCTTCAGCACGCTCGCGGCCCGGGGCGCGTGGCGAGTGCCATCCCTCGGAAGCCGCTCACGTTGATTAGAGCGCCTAATAAGACGGACCCTTCATAAACGAACGTATAACTTTTATACAGATACCATATTACGGATACGTATGAAACACATAATTTACGTATTTAACACATATCACACATATATTGTAATATGTATCTGATATATTGTATAAATTATATATTTCTGTTATGTCGGGCGGACATTTATTGGTATTAAACATGTATCTAATATATGATTCATATGTAATGTTACGTATTTGCTATATTGCAATATTTCTAGTTTTATGTATCTGTTGTGTATCTGAAATATTATTGTAAATGCTGTGCGGGTACTTAGTTTCTGAATCCAATATGTGCCTGGATCCATCAGGATCGTTTACGTGCTTAATTTTTATCCTCGTCGCCACTGTGCTGTTTCTTGACTGGATAAGGAAGAAGTGCTCGCTTTCGTGGTTCAGAACGAATTGGTTTATTACCGAAAATGCTCTACATTGTGGGGCCTTAATCCATGAGATGTGGACGTATGAACTATGTTCACGTGTCCCGCATGTTTACATATGCGTCCATTTTAGAGTACCTATTGTGGAAATAGATACTTTTATTATATAATTCAGGCTGTGGCCTAAAATTCACTACCAGTGCTGAAAATTTATAATATATGTGTTTATTTGGAACCGGCCCCTAATGTTTCGAATGTCTTGAAACATATATCTTAAAAATGTTATCTTTTTGATGACTTTTGGAAGAAGTCTTTTTCTACTCTGAAATCGGCGCATGAGAATTCTTTTTGATCTCATTATGTTGTCTTTCTAAAACAATTTTTAGATGTCCATATCTTGAGTAAGACAACATTAAGAGCTCTTTTTGTTATCATCTTGCTGTATGGATTGTGGAAATATAATTCTTATATGATGTGACAATCGCAGATTGCGAATGGGTTAATTAACGCTTCGTTCGGGATAAGGTTAATTACACGTACAAGGGAAATTTGGTACGAAGGCCAAAGCTACACAATTAAAACTGATATGCATATACAATAATTTTATGTCAGATTTATCGTCTCGATACATTTTTCATTACGTGCTCTCGAAGAGGTTCTAGTAAACTACTGGGAGAATTTTATTATGTATCAACATTTTTCTCCTCTTTTTCCCTATGCAATATCGTATTATACGGTCTTCTCTGCACTTTAAATGCGGAAAATATAACTTCAGTGATGAATGAATAGAAACATTTTTACGCACGGTCGACGCTGTGAAAATAGCCGCGCAGTGGTATATATCTTTTTAATGTTAGATTTATTGTCTTAAGCCTGCGGCACACGAAGCTTTTTTTCTTACTGGATTGCTAGCTGGCTTGTGCTTATTATCATGTGGGCAATTGTACTGGAAATTGTATGTCTGCTTGTCACGCTGCTGACTGAGCTGCTNGATTTCCATGATAGAACATGTGCTATTTTTCTTGCATGGTTCTGTACTGGCTCATTGCAAGAGCCAATCAAAGCACAGCTTGATTAGAATTAGGTTAAATAAAAAAAATTTGATGTATTCTGACGTTTGATGTAATTAACTCCATAAAAGTCGATGATGTCGCTTTCGTTGTAATTTATTAAAAATAATGCAATTACATTTTTTCGTTAGACTGCGGTANCAATGGCCTGCTATGCCCCATATTTATTTATCGGTTGACAGCTCATACACGAAGTACGAGCCAGTACAGAAGCTTATATCATCTGAAGCCAAACCAGCAACACAGTCAGCAGCACTGTCAGCAATGCTACCCACACGATAGCAAGTGCGCAATCTAGCTAGCAATCCAACAGGAAAAAAAGCATCGTGTGCCGCAGGCTTTAATTTATTTTTTATTGCACACTTTCGAGAAGAATCTAAACTACAGAGAGAATTTTATTACGTAGTAACATTTTTCTCCTCTCTTTCGTGTCCGTGGCCATCTTGTCCTGCAGTTTATCTTTTATGGACAGTTTGTCTATTATATAACTGGATAATTTATAGATAACAGATATATACGATATATATATATATATATCTGGTAACATATATGAGTATATGTTTGCGACTCGATGTTAAATTAAAATAAAAATTAAATGGAGATGTTTAATATTTAAGTCTGTTCGACTTTTAAAATCTTACATGATTTGAATTTAGATCGGTATGAGCCAGATCGGTTTCTATCTATAATAAGTTTTAAAATATTTGTACGAAAGGACTTTATTTAAAATTAATTAATAAAATTTTATTGATAATATACATATATACAGGGTGTCCCAGAATTGTGGCATAAATTTTCGTGAGCTGGTAGAGCGGACGAAACTGAGTCGAAAAGTCTTCTACCATTTTACAATTTTTGCAAGAGTTAACGAGATATTAATGATTAAAAATCGCCGTATTAGCCCGGCCCTCCGCCAAATACAAGCGCGCGCATACTCGCCGCGTGCTTGTATTCGGCGGTAGGCCGGACTAATATGGCGATTTTTAATCATTAATATACTCATATAGATTTCATATACAATTAATGTAACAAGATCGTTGTTGTAAAAAGGTCTTTGATCGATGAAGTTCGTGGCACAAAGGCCACGCAGGAGATTGTCAGAATAGTTGATATTTAGACTTACGACACTGATTTGAGAAATAAATGTATTTATATACATACAGTACTGGATAAAATAAAGTACGCATTTTGAATGTTTCCATATTTATATAAATAACTCGTCAGTTTTAGCAGATACAATAAATACATTCAGACAAAAAGAAAGATTCTTAGTGTACTTTTGATTTTTTATTACAAAAGTTTCAAAAAAAGTTTGATATCCTTTAATAATTAAGTTTGATATATTTATTGTCAGATTTATTATGGACAAAATAAAGTACGCAAGTATTAAAAAAGAAGTAAATAAAAAATAAGATTTATAATTAATACTTTGTACACAGTAAAAAACATTTTGTATTTGTGTTAAAATTTTCCTGTGTAGAAAGGTTTGTGTTAAATTTTTGACACAGTCGTGTGTTAATTTAACATATCGTTGTTGTATTACTTAACTTTTTTATGTTAAATTAATATTAACCATTTTTAAGAGTTAAAATAACACAATTTACATGTACAGTCTATCAAGTAAGAGCGTGGTCGGATTAATGTATAGAAAAATGTATTCTAAAAAATTTTTAAATACATATATGCATTATACTTGATCTGAACAAAGATGCAATTGTTAATAAGGCGTCCAGTCACCTGTGACAACGGTGTCAATAATTTCTTGGCATTTCCGAGGTATGCTTTGGACTAAATTGACAGCATATTCTAGCAACAAGGATCTCCAAATCCGATGAATCTCGCGAGATAACTGTATAAATGTGTGGGCATACATTAAGCACAAGCTTTGTGTGGAAAACGCATGTACACTTTGAGGCAGTTAGCGCGCGAGATTCGTTGGATTTGGAGAGTTTTGTCGCTAGAATACGACAATTTGGTCAAATGTATGCCTTGAAAATGCCAGGCAATTATTGACTGGACGCCTTATTAACAATTATTGCATCTTTGTTCAGATCGGATACAATGCATATACGTATTTGAAAATTTTTTAAAATACATTTTTCTATAAATTAATCCGACCATGCTCTTACTTAACAGACTGTAATTTATATGAATTCTTGGTGACATACTCGCGTAAGTTTTCCCGCTAGGCGTCGCATAAGACCATAAGCTTTCTCGTAAGTAAAATTCATTAAAAAAAATATATAAGTAATCTCCTAAAGTGTATTTATCATCTACCTTTTAGCAATGCTACAGGAACGACTTTTATATATACATGTATATTTTATATGTTAAAGTGAATATATAAAACAACATATAAATTGTGTTACTTTTCTTTTTATAATAATTACTATGTGTTAAATTGACATAATTCTTATGTCAATTCTTATTCATCATAAAAAGATCAAAACCAAAAATAGATACTTCTCTCAAATGTTAGAATAACATTTTATCTTAGTTACATTTAACATTATACATATGTTATATTATTATACATAATTATACATATGTTAATTTAACATAAACTTTGATTTCTGATAGCGCCCAAATGTTAAATTTTTATGTTAATTTTTTTACATATTTTTGTTACTTTTTAACACATTTGTTTTATGTTAAATTAATACAAAAATTTGAGTGGATAAATTGGGACATGTGAAATGTGTTAAATTTAACACAAAATTTTTTACTGTGTATGGCCATTGTGTGAGATCGCGTCTGGTGGACCTACGGATGGAAGTAGGTGAGAAGGACGTCGCAGAACGGTTATTAAAAATGCAACGTAGTTGTAAAAACAGGTGGGACTCCGGATATTGTGAATCCGAGACACCGTGTATTTGTCACAAATGATAGAATGGATGTACGTACAANTNTCGATTNTCGNGTTCTCACTATGAGTCAGTTAAATGTGCACTTGAGAAGGCCGATTATATTAATCGACTCTTCTTCTGGTAGCGAGATGCCCGTGAGTATAGAGTCGCCACGTGGCGCCGGCACGCGCGAACCGTGGTGAGCCTGAGCAGTCGTGATGCTGTTCCAGAGCAGTCAATAAATGAGCGGTCCGTTAGATGAGCACTAGATAGGTCACTGAGATGTCTATTGTCTTACACTGAGAATCACCAGTTTGTCCAACACTTGATGAAGCATACGAGCACGCTCGATCGCGATCGATGCGTTCACCGTTGAGAGCACAGGGGAAGTGAAGACGCCGGTCGCGCCGTCGCGCCGTCGCGCCGTCGCTAGCGCCCTTCCGTGCGCCGCCGGCGGCACGCGGTGATCCATCTATCGATAATCAATAGATGTCACCGCGATGTCAAAAAATGAGAACGCTCGGGTCGTCAGCGAATCCCGAACAGCCATCTTTGGCTTGTATAATTGCTTGCAAGCGTCGAGGCATACTTTCCACAAAGTTTTGAATTGCTGTTGGTCAATAATTTTCCATGCTTCTTTTAACGCTTCAAAGAACTTAATTTTGTTCGTTACTTCACCCTTATCAACTTTCTGGTCCAAAATAATCATAAATTTTCAATCGGATTCAGATCCTGCGATTACGCTGGCCAATTAAGTTTCTTGATTTGCAAAGCACGGAAGAAAGCAATAGTTTTACAAGCGGTATGTTTTGGATCGTTGTCTTGTTGAAAAATAAAATTATCTTCCAGATCAATGTTTAGCAAAGTCTTCAAATTTTCATTGAGAATATCAATGTATATATCTGTTGTCATTATACCGTCGATTTTGACTAGATTTCCCAAACTTGACCACGCAAAACACCCCCACACTGATACATTATTGTCTCCTCCATGTTTAACCTTCTTTTGGATATTTTTATCCAAAAGTTTTCACCAGGTTTTAACCACGCTCGTAATCGCTGCTTATGACCGAAGAGGTATCAAATTTGCTTTCGTCGGTCCAAAGAACCTTTTTCCAGAAGTCCACTGGCTTGTCGACGTATTTTTTCGCAAATTCCAGACGTTTCATTTTATTGACCTTTCGGATCAAAAGCCGATACAGTGCAAAATTGTTTCTTTGTCCCGCTTCTCGGAGTCTCCTGCGCACGATTCGTTCGGAAATGTTTAGCTGCAAGTTCTCTCTGATAACACGACTAGTAATAGTTGAAATTGTTTTCGTTTCCCATATGATTCTACGGTCTTCGTTTATACTTGTTTTTTTCTTTCATCCGCATCCAATCTTGTCCGTTACTGTACCGAGCTCTTGGAATTTTTTCCAAATTTTCCTGACCGCAGTGTTTCTGATTACTCGACAGTTTTTATTTCTCGAGAAAGAAAAATATGCAGTTTCAATTTCTCAAGAATTTTTTTTTATTGGCGAATAATAAAACAAAAAATAGGTCGACTTCCAAGGATTGATTTTATCCTTTTAAAATAAATTTGGACGAAAATAAATAATTACACTTCAGGACATTCTTGATGTATCGCTAAAGTATTATAATTTTTTTTAATGTCCAAATTGGACATTTCCTTTCGTAAGAAAAAAAATATGTATGCATAAATATTGAAATTTCGCGTTGATTATAGTTGTGAAATAAAAAAGATTCAAAAGATTTTCGACGCTAAATTTAAATTAAATTTGACATAGGAGGTAAAAGAATCATAAATTTTTATGGCGAATCTCTTCAATAAATTACAACTGTCGTTCTTAGCAAGGATTCAGACGCAAGAAGCAAGTTTAGTTACGCCAGTTAATTACTCTAAGAAAAAATCATAAAATTAATCTAAATTATTCTAAATTGATTAAGAAAAGTCTTTTTCTAAGCAAGTTAAATGAGTAGAACGCACGCGAGCACATATTGATGAGCGTGTGTCTCACGCGCGCCGACCGCTTTAAAGGTTTTCGATTTTCACTTCACAGGGAGACTTCGCCCCACTATCATCTTCATTATAATACCGTAAGAACATTTCAGAACCATTGGTCGGGCCATAACCGACTCGTACGATACAGTTGATCCATGTTCATCCAGCAGAATAGAAGAACTCCATTTGAAAACGCGCGTAGCCGATTATCTTCTATATTCATTATTTTTCCCCTTCCTCCCGAAGGCAGATGCGATAACATCAAGCGTCTCTGGAGCTACCAGCTTGAACTTAAAAAAGTCAGATTATCAGAGCTCTCTGACAGACAACTCGGAAGTAAAGATGCAAATATCTATATAACGCCAGAAGTATTCAAATCGACGAATAAACGTCAATCAGCGTGAGGATCCTTTCGAAAAACGAACGCGAAAATCCGTCGGGAATTATTTCCCATGTTTCGAACGTTTCCGGGTGATTAGCGCCACCATGTTGCCCGTAAGCAAGCGCGCTCTATATACATGTGATTCGCGGCGCGTAACGTGTACGTATTACCGCCCGTATCTAGGCCATTCAGATACGTATTCTTTTTTTTATTTTAATAAGCTTTATAATAAGATATGTTACAGTGGAGATCAAAATAAATAATATATTTATTCTGTTTGGTATATACATTATGTATAAAGCTAATGTATCATTTAGTGAAAACTCATTATTGAGAATTCTGGTTTAATTTTCAATAGTTGTACAAATCTTAGTTAAATCTTTGACTATATAACCGTGGACTGCTAGCGGCCTATCTTTCCCTATAATGAAACATCCGCCAATATCTACAGCACCTCCAGTACCAAAATACAGTAGTCATTTGAACTATCTATCAAACGGTAATGTCGCAATGCTAATTGATATACAGGATGAATTTTAATGGTTAGAACAGCTTTTTACCATGAGAGCTGGGTTTTACCAATTTTACTATATACACATATTTGTAATGACCATGTACATACACGGTCATTATAAATATGTGTAGATTGTAAAGTCGGTAATCCAGCTCTCATGGTAAAAAGTTGTTCCAACCATTAAAATTCACTCTGTATATTAAATCCTGTTTTATTTAGCTTAAATAAAATTATTTATTTTACAATCAAGAATAATATAATCAAAATATATGAAAAAAACAAAAACTTAATTTGTTAATATTTAGAATATATATTTTTTACTTTAAGTAATTATAAAAATATTTTTTAATTTTGAAAGCAACACAGCATAACATTATAAAATATTATATGTATATTAAATATAAAAATAAATAATTAAGCTAAATGATAAAATAAAAATAAAGATATAATTTATATCTTTTATATTAGTAAATTATTTTTTAATTGTAAATTAATATTATAAAGAGAAGAAATAAATAACTTACGAGAATAAAGCTACATGCTTGTTTGATTTTGATTTTTTTGAATAAGCAGAATTACTGCATCCTTTTATAACACAATNTTTCATGTCTCCAATTTTATATATCTATACCTTTCTATTTCACTTATGATTGTCATGCTTACAATCCCGTTTAAAGTGATGAGCACGGTCGGTGATGAGTAGTGCTCATAAGTTCCACCATTTGCCGTATTTTGATACTGAGAGCGCTGCAGATGTTGGCGAATGTCTAAAATTGCCGCTAGCAGTCCACGGTTATATAGTCAAAGAGTTAAATAAACAGTTCTGGCTATTAAAGCCAAAAAAGCCTTGTAGAAAGAGACGCCAGGTTCACGCAGCGTCTTACTTTATCTTGATCCCGAAAATTTCCGACAAGATTCTTGTCAGAATTGAAAAGATTTGTAATTTTATATCAGTTCCAGAAAGAGTTTACTTTGAGTGAAATATTGTTTTGAAAAAACCGTTTTTTAATACTTATAAACGTATATCATCAAAATGTAAGAAATATGAAAAAATATTTAAAATTAAATTTTTTTTCAAAGGGTGTGTTTGGGAAGCGCGCTATTAGCGCTAACATGTTACTCTATCTTTTTCACTCATTAGATATACAACAAGGATAAAATGATGTGTTAGCACTGATAGCGTGTTCCCCGAACACATCCAAAGTAATACATTTATAAAGATGTATTTAAATGTATAACGTTATATTTTTTAAATACCACAAATTTCGAGACCAAAAACAGTCGAGTAACAAAATCTATTACTTAACTTTTGAGTTACGTAGTCTTGAGAAATGGCGCGCCGCTACATCGGGCGCTGCAGCGTAGTTCGAGGCGCTGCCGTTACACGGCGCATGGCCTTAGCAGCTAACTCGTGTGCAAAGTGCGACACGAGGAGTATATAAGGACCGTTCGCGGCGTGCCTTGGCACATACTCTCTTTTTGTTTAGGAAGCGTTCCTATTTTGTACTATTGGATATTTTGTACTATTGGGAGAACAGATTTTACAGGCTTCGTTTTAATTATAATTCTATCGTCGAGGAAAACTGTTCGTGAATTATCACATAATTATTGTATAATTATGTGTTCGTGAGTTTATTCGTTCTTTTTTTGCTTCAGGGAAACTTCCATTCACCATATTAGATTTTATTTTCAGCCGGGATTCCTTTCGGAGGGATACCCCGCATTCTTCCGGGAATTTCCTTATTAATTCGGAGAATAGATTTCGCCGAGTGTTTACGCGGCCTTGAAGGCGAGCGCGGTATGTGATACCGCATAGACTGTCTTGTCTCATGTTTGCGCCGAAGTGTTGACATAAAGAAAAGGGGTGCGTTTTTATGCGGTCTCGCGCCGCGATATTCATTGCGATTCGTCGCGTAACGTGACAAGGTTGAATTTTTGAAGTAAAGTGATAAAAAAACCGAAAAAATGATACCTGAATAGCTAAATTGAATTTTAAGAATAAAGAGACAAACGGAAAGGAAGAAGATAATTGAATAGATCAAGGATCAATAGGGTTGTTGTTCTGATAATACCTGAAGGCCACTGTTATTGCTTCACGTGGCAGACTGAGGAAAAAATGATCAAGAAAGTAATAGTGATGGCTTCATGTGTGAGCGGTCCTATATTCTGAATCATTATATTAATTCATATATGTAAAACACATTTTTACTTTCACTCCAACATCTTTTTGCATTTTGAAATTACAAAATAAGATATAACAATAATTCTTTTAATTTTTGCATGCACATATTAAAACGTAACATCACAGTACGCGCCGAACGCGATCATTATCTCACATTATAACTTA
>JAJVSH010000322.1:86029-100964 GCA_021460005.1 Tetramorium alpestre | reverse complement strand
TGAAATAAAAAACACATTTAAATTAAAGTAAAATATTTTATTTGGCGGAATTTCATNCAGAGAATACCAACATTTGTTGCGAGGGCGAAGGAAAATCGTCAAAAACCTTATCAGTAATGATCAAATAAAAATAAAATATACTTATAAATTCAATTTAATATACAAATAAAAATAATATTAATATATTAAATAAATTTGCTTCACAAACAAATTTAAATTTTGATTTGGTTTTGATTTGGATTTTAAGAATCTTTATAAAAATAATAAATAACAATATTTATCAGAATTCTTCGGAAAGCGATTAAATACGTTCAGAATCTCTTTTAGAGAGGTTTTCAGAATAACTAAGTCTTCATCAGAGGACTTGTCTTCAGGCTCCTGCGGGTTGATCATTAACTGTATCGTTGACAATAACTCCGAATTCACAATGCAGAGACATTGAGCTACATTTGTAGCGCGACTTTTGTAGCGCGACTTATATAGCGCGACTTTTGTAACGCGACTTTTGTAGCACGACTTTTGTAACGCGACTTTTGTAGCGCGACTTTTGTAGCGCGACAAAAAATGGGCTATGTACGAAATATTGCAACAAATGCATCATGATCAGCGGCGCAATTCACGAAAACAATGATCTGTCAAGATCTGCGAGACAAAAGATCTCTTGATTGATCAATTGATCTCTTGTAGCTTTTTTATTTTATTTTCACGAAAACAATCTGTCAAGAATTGTTTTTCGTAATGAATCGACGGCAAATGTTAATAATACTCTTGTTAGAAATAAGAAAACGCTGTAAGAAACGAAGATTTTTACAAATCGAAAGGAGATGGTGGGTTCGCCCTATTTACCAAGAAAGAAAAAAGCAAGGTGATTGGTATAATCTCATACCAAAAATGAGAGAAACGAATCTCGACATGTATTTTAATTACATGCGAATGACACCTTCTTAATTTGACGTCTTGTTGAGCATATTAGAAAATAATTTTCTAAAATATTCTTGGCGTGAAAGTATTTCGCCCGGAGAAAGACTGACCATCACTTTGAGGTTTTTCATGCAATCTGTATTTAGATTTTTTTATACTTTTTGTATTTTTTTATATTTACTTCCCTTTTTCCTATCTCAGATATTTAGCATCTGGGTATTCCATGATCTCCGTTGCCTATGCATTTAGAGTTACGCGAAGCACAGTTAGTAGTATTATTAAGGAAACATGTTGCACTATTTGGAAATGTCTTTGCCCTTTGGTATTTGATTCTCCTTCAGAAGAAATGTGGCTACAAGTGTCAGCCCAATTTGAAGAAAGATGGAATTTTCCATTATGTTGTGGCACTGGATGGAAAACATTGTGTGGTTCAGATTGATAAATTTCTCATAAGGAATTGCTAAATTATTAGAATAAACGGATTAAAGAAAAAGGCTTTAAATTTGCCAGTACATTATTTAATTCATTGTTTTCTTTCTCAGGCTTTTGCCGGTTCTGGATCAGAGTATTATAATTACAAAAATACTCATAGTATCATGTTCCTTGCACTAGGAGCAAACTACAAATTTTTAACTGTTGATATTGGTGCACCAGGCAAACGAAGCGATGGAGGTGTATTTAAGTCTTGATTGCTTGGAAAGGCTTTGGAAACAAATTCTTTGTATTTACCACCACCTAGAAATCTTCCAAATTTAAATGTAGTTTCGCCCTACGTAATTGTTGCAGACGATGCATTTCCACTTAAACCTTACGTAATGAAGCCTTTTTCGGGTGAATTTCTACCACCTGAAAAAATAATTTTTAACTATCGTTTGTCAAGAGCCAAAATGGTTGTGGAAAATGCTTTTGGCATTCTTGCTGCTCGATGGCGCATATTTAGAAAGCCAATTATTGCTTAGCAGTTTTTTGTAAAAGGAATAATTAAAGTTACTGTTTGTTTACACAACTTCATGATTGGTGAAGAATCAATCCTTCAGATGACACAAAAAAGATATGTAGGGCCAAGGACAGCAGATATCTATGATATAAATGGTGAAATAATTTTAGGTCAGTGGAGAAATGAAGTCGGTGATGCATGTTCAATTCAAAATATGCATAATGAAAGGATAGAAGCAAGAAACTTTTCATTCCAAGCAAAAGATATTCGAGAGAAATTTATGGAATATTTTCTTGGACCAGGTGCAGTTGCATGACAATGGAAAAAATTACCTGGGATTTTCGAAGACAACGAAATACAATCTTGTTAATCATTTTTTGTAATGAATCAAAGAAATAAATCGTTCATAATTTTTTATCACAGATATTTTAATTCAAATCAATCAACAGAAATTAAAAATCAGAAACAGAAACTAAAAATCAAAATAGAAATTAAAAATCTTCGCCAAGGCTAGCTTTTGTGAATATTGTCACTATAGCTAACTTCACTTTAGCTTGTAACGATTTATCGTAAGATTTTAGTTGGGAAGCGAAACTTTTCAAAAAAAGCACTTCCGCGTCCTCTTCTTTAGTTACTTTTTGAAGAGCATCAATAAGGACAAGATCTGTTGAGTTGTCATACAATTTCCTCTTACGACTCTCTCTCGTCTTCATGGCTTCTTCCTTGATGGCAGCACGATGTTGCTCCATCTTTTCCTGAGGATAGTCTTGTCTCTGCTTTGAAACCAAGGCCTTTGCAGCAGGAATAGGAATTAATATAGGTGCATGAGTAGAAGCACCTGCATTTTCAGTTTAATTTCTACTTGTCTGCAGAGAGTTGTCCACACTCAACAGCTCTTCTTGTTCTGCATTGCTATCATCCTCTTCTGGAACCTGCCAGACTTGCATGTTGGGATCAAATTCTGTACTTTCGGTAAGAATGTCCTAAGATTCATTCCTAATAGCAAAATATCACAAGAACATAATAAATTTAATCATATTTATTACTCCAAATATGATTAGATCTATTTACTTTGCTTGAAGATTAGATTCTGTTTCAGCATCATCCTCTAAGTCCTTCAAAAATAACATTGATTAAAAATAAACCCATTCTTTTTTCTTTCTTGCAGCCTGGCCACTTTTGAATTTTTTTTGGATATTCACGATTGAATTGGTCCCTCAGTTCTTTCCATTTTTTCTTTAGAAATTCACCTAATTAAATTCACTACCAAAATTAAACCGCTCCAAACAATTTGTAAAGAGAAATAAAATAGCTGTAGAATTACAATTAATTAAAATGTATTCACGACCAAGATTATGTTGAAGCTCAATAATATAAGCTTTTTATTAATCAACAAAAATAGAAAAATAAGCGAATAAAATCGCATTTTTATATTTTCTCTTTTTTTTTAATTAAAATATTTTGTAAATAGTATTTATCGTCAATTTTATTATCAGAAAACGCATTGCTTATTTCAATCCAAGCACTTTGCACTACTGCGTTAAGATTTATTTTTGTAAGATTTGAGTTTATAATTCCACAATACAGGCTGTTCCTTAGCGAATCTATGAGATCGTCGTTATTAAAGGACATGGCAACAAATTTTTATCTGCGAGACACGACAAAATGACTCAAGAGACACGACAAAAGTTTGACTTCTTGTAGCTTTCTTCGCGTTGTCGTGCGACAATTTTTTTAAATGGCGCGCTTAAACACTATTGGTCGATTTCACAATCCTGCAACGCGACAAAAGTCGCGCTACAAATGTAGCTCAATGTCTCTGCATTGTGAATTCGGAGTAAATCATCTAGGAAAATGTCGCATAATCTCAGTTGTATTATAAGTAAATTTTCCTTCAATTTTATAAATTTATTTTGATTGTTGGCCACTATTATGTAGCGCTGTCCCAAAGAATACTTTAATTTGTTTATAATAGTATGCACTAATGGTATATATGATGGCATATACATTCTTAGTGCTCTTCTTGTGAACGGATCTTGTTAGCGAAATTACTTTAGGAGCGAAGTCAAAATAGAGTTTTCTGATAAATACAATATTATAAATAAAACTATCAAATGCCAGCCAGCCATCTCACCCATATCCCCGTAGATACGTCTTTTTTGGACTTTAAAAATTTATTAAAAAAATAATAAAAAATAATTGTCTTCAAAACTCTTCAGGAAACGATTAAGTACGTTCAGAACTGTCCGAAAAATACAATATTATAAACAGAATTGTCGAATTTCGTTCAGCATTTCACCTATATTTTTTTTCTTCGAAGTTTAACTGTCGGAATTATTGAGAGAACGTGTCTAGACGGGAGAACTCAATGTTTACTCTTCCGTGGTTAAATATTTTGTTAAACTCTTTAATTTGAAAGATTACTTTTAAAAACTTTAACTACATTTAAAGTAAATTTTCCTAAGGGTTATACACCAACATTCCCGTTTTTAAATAAAGTTTACAAAAATATTCGGTAATTGAGATTTAATAAGAAATATAACAAATTACATACACGATGACAATAACCGCGTTCACGCCGCGAAACGCGTCAAGCGCTATAAGAAGCTATTAATTTTGTTGTGATTTTTAGCACACTGTCACGTCCGGAAGTTCTTTTCCGGGACTATAGGATAACTCTGGTCGAATGTTCCCTATGATAAATTTATTCTCTTCCCTTTTTATACGGAAATGGGTTGTTGTAACGGCTCTGATTCTCGGTTTTGATGGAATGTGGCTTATCGGAGACGGTCCGAGACTTCGCGCTTCTTTGTATAACTCGAGAATGGAAGAGGCCTCGTGGGACGCCTCGTGGGCACGAGATAAGTGCCGGAAGGGCACGGAGGCAGACGCGATTTGGCGACAGTGGTCGAGTTAGATGTGACTGGTGTTGGAGGTTGTTGGGTTATGGATTGGATTGGGTTATCGTTCATGTCACTTTGTAAGTTTCTTATTGCATAACTTAAGTCAGTTGTCTGTTTATCTAACTTGTTAGATTGTGCAAGATTGCTCAGACTTTTCTCCGTTATCATTAACCATTTCCTATTCTCTTTTTTTTCCTCCTCAGAATCGAGACATTGCTGTTTAAAAAATTTTTTTCAATCTTTTAACTCATCGATTAATTTGCTTATCGGTTTTAATTCTTTTTGAACTTTTTGGCGATGTCTTACGTCATCTATTTGCTTCACCAATTTAATATTTAAGTCTGTAAGTTTACTCAGACTTTTCTCTGATGACGTTAACTGAACAGTCAAGCTGTCGATATTCTGCAGAAGTGTAGCATCTTTCTTTTTTGAGAAACTGAAATAAATTTTAGATATTGAATCAACAGTTGTTCTTTTCCGACAATTATTAAATATTCAAGTTTTTTTTTCAAATTTTCGTTTTCCTTTTTTGTGATTGTTCAATATCTGAACATTCTTTTTTGTAAAATCTGATGATCCGCCGACACGGTCGATAAGGGCGTAATTCGGCGGCAGCCGAATTCGCGCTCCTCTTCCTATTCTCTCGCAAGGCCGTCAGGCGTGCGCCCGGCGGCAGCGTCTCCTCGGGTAATCAAGCTGCGTCCTTGCCCCGGGCCATGCTGTCCATCTGGCGGCGGGCTTACTCCTGGAAAGAGTTTGGAGCGTCCATTTGGAGCGTCTTCTGCTTAGCCTTCCCTCCGTCTCCTCAAGATTATTTGGCGCCGAAATAGAGTGGCCCGTACGCGCGCTTGACGAATTAGCAAGAATGATTATAATAACGAACGGACAAGACGGCACGAAACAAAGACGCAAAGAATTTAATTTTTCGGATTTTTCGAATTTAAATTTCACGGAGTTGCCTATCCGCGCGTGCGGATGCGATGTCCCGCTCCCTGGACTTCCGCTCGACCGGGCGAGCCCTTGTGACGGACAAAGTCACGTCACAGATACTTAATTTGCACTTAATCTGTACACTTAATCTGTGCACTTAATCTGATACATGTTATTAATTTTTTTAATTATTAAGTATATTATTACACAATATAAAATGTTTTAGTTGCTGTTAAACTTCCTTACTTTAACTTTTGTCTTCATTCTATGTCTGTACAATTCGCTTCTATCTCTAAAAGTGAGCGTTGATCATCATATAACCTACCTTCACATTCGTATATCCTAACAAATATGTTTCCGAAAATTCTAACAATTCGTAAATATATTTTGCCGCGCGGTATAATATGTGTAGAGAAAGTACGAATGTAAGAAAGTATTGATGTTAGAAAAATATACGTATATATACAATTGTATACAATGTATATATGTATATTTAAACAAATATAGCGTGATGTAATATACATACGTCAATGCATGTTGAATAAAAAATGCATAAATCTAAACGCCGCCGCATTTGTGTGCACATGCCTATAAAAATGCATGATCCTATTTATCTCATCCTCTTAAACAATGAGTTGGGACTTCATTAATGACACTTTGTCCATAGATAAGTTCTTTAGCTTTCCGTATTCCCCTCTCATTCCAGAGTATGTATAAATTTTTTGTTCCAGGTACTACATTAGGATGGGTAGAAATCACATAAACGCATTTGTATGAGAAAGCATAAAAGGAGTCTGAATATCTAAATATATAAGCTAGATTATTTGATGTACTTACGTTTCGAAAATACTTCTTATATCCTACAAATCGTATCGTTATTATCCATCAAGTGTTTATGTAAATCTATGATATCATAACTGCCGAAAGAGAGACTTAATCCAGTAGTTCAATAAAAACGTTTTCTCAGTTAGATAGTAACTGTCGCATAATTGTTCTTTCGATAGGGGTCCTTTCGAAAAGGGAAGAGTGCATAAAGTTATTTCAGAATTAAGCCGAAATTTAGAAGGAAGAAACACAGTTGTCTCATATCTTCTTTCATTCTTTGCAAAGTGGCGTTCTAAATATATATGAAGAAGTGAATTTTATACTTACTATTTCTCTCAATGCAGTATCATGATTTTGTCTATTGGCGCGATTGCCATTTGTTTCTTTCTATTAATTTTCGTTTCTGATAATTTTTAAATTTAAATTTGCTTCACAAGCAAGCGATGGCGTTCTACAGAGAGACAGTCAAATGTGCGCCGAAATTTTGGTTACGATTGTAGCCGGTGAACATCATTAAATTTTACACTGACTATTTTTCTCAATGCAGTGTCAAGATTTTGTCTATTGGTGCGATTGCCATTCGTTTCTTCCATTATCTGATTATTAATTTTCGCGTCTGATAATTTTTAAATTTAAATTTGCTTCACAAGCAAGCGATGGTATTCTACAGAGAGACAGCCAAATGTGCGCCGAATTTTTGGTTACGATTGTAATCGGTGAACATCCTTAAATTTTATACTCACTATTTCTATGAATCCAGTATCATGATTTTGTCTATTGGCGCGATTGCCATTTGTTTCTTCCATTATCTGATTAGTACGCTATTAATATGGTAGAATGACATAGGCACGGGAATGTCATAACGTTTTTGCAAATTTTTTCTAAATGTATTTTAAAAGAGGTATGCTTCTCAGATATCATCACAGGTATCATCACAGATGCATTGTCACGCGATAACGAAATAATATTATTAAATGATATTTCATGTTTGTACATTTCATTTTTGAATATATTAAACAATTCTTCTTAGTCTTTGCACTGCCACATTAATATTAATTATTTTTAATAATTGCGATTGAACTTTAAGTGTTGCTATATTAACCTTTAGAAGACCGACATTTTTTCTTTAAAATTTGCAATTTTTTCTCAAAAATTTATATATATATATGTCAATCTGTCTTACAGAAAGTACTTGTCAAAGCTCGAGTCACTATAGCGGTTTTGCGGTCCTCTAAAGGTTTACGTATCGCATATGAAACGTTAGTCATTTCTTATTTGAAATGTTTGACTTTTCATCCATGAAAATAAAAAATTTTGTGTTTTGTATATTTTCAAAAATGCGATTTGTTTCTACTGGACACAAAAACATTGGATGTTTGCGAAAGAATGTTTGCGCTTGCCGTCAAAACGCACGCTTTCCGCTATGCATGATTACGTGAACGTTGCATGGAGTCGGGAGATGGCAGTACCTCCAGGCTCATGAATATTCAGCGGTGACCCTGCTTGCGGCGCTTTTGGGGCCTTCCAGCTTCCAGCTTTTTTTGGTTCGGTACGGTACCGACGGTACCTCGTACCGTGCAGATGAAGTTATTGTCAGGAGATCTTAACTTGCTTTTAGTTTTGTGCTTGCGATTGTGCTTATACGTTAACAGTGTTGTTACAGACTGCTCAACTTTGATCCTTTGCGTCCCACGAATTGTACTCACATTGATATTGCGGATTTCTCATCGAATACAGCCCCACAGTACGCGTGGTCTACCGCGCAAGTCACGTGCTCTTGTGAATTCCGAGACGCCTTTGCTGATCTCTTCAGCATCATTCATCATTAACGGAATCGGAGGATCAAGGTCAACTCAGACTCTTGGTTTTGTCGAACTTCAACTGAAATGCCTCCACTCAGAAGATATCATGATCGATGCTCATATTCTCAAGAAGTTTACGTCTTTGATTCCATCTGCCAAGGTAACTCATTATCATTGGTCATACATTAAGAATTTGTGCCTGGCAGATCCAGAATATTTTCATCCTTGAACAGTTGATGTCATTATTGGACCTGATCACTATGGTTCTGTCATCAAGCCAAAGATCATCAGAGGTGATGCGACCTCACCAGTTGCTCAGCTGTCAAACTTCGGGATTGTTTTGGGACCCATCAATATGACTAGGTCGTCATCGGTATGTGCTCATCAAGTCATGGTTCATTGGACTCTCTCCAAGAACTGCTTACGAAGTTTTGAATTCAAGAGAAGTTACCTCCAAAAGTTCATTCTATGTTAACACCAAAAGGAAGAGGAATGTGAGACTCATTTTCGAACTACTCATACAAGGGACTCATCAAGAAAGTACGTGGTGCGAATTCCATTCAACTACTCACCATCAATTCTAGGCCATTCTCAGTGGACCGCCTCAAGATATTTGAAGAGAACCGTTCGTCGTTTGGGCAAAGATGCTCAATACAATCAACTTTACAGAAACTTCATGAGGGAATATGAAGATCTCGGGCATATGCGGAGAATAAGGATGATTCCAAACCCATGGATAACCTGGCACATGATGCTTCGGCGTCAGGAGGGTTAAGGGTCCTGGGTGAGGTTTCTCCCAACTTCTCTTCCGCCCATTTACCTCATCATGGAGTACTTAAACTGGATAGCTCAACGACGCACAATCTGCCGGATTCATCGTGCCAGGAACATGACGCCAGATGGTATCTGTGCACAATTCTTGTATTTGCGTTACTCGATTCCTAATATAATCCTTCCAGTAAGATGCATGCGAGCTGATCCAGATGAGAGTAACTTGAGAGTCTGTCCACAGATAAATTGCGCCTACTTTAAACTTTAGTGTGGCCTTGACATGGGCTGTGAGCTTCGCAAGCATGAGCGCTGCTGTGAGTTCCAACCGCGGAATGGTAAACCTTTTGAGTTGTGTTACCTAAGTTTTTGAAACTAATGTCGCACATGAGCCTGTGGATGGCGAGTGTACAATCAAATAAATGATTGCTTTCATAGCGAGCTGAAAGGCATCGGAAAAGCTGAAGTTACACAATTGATCCATTGTGTTGAACCACCGTGGAACTGAGACACTGGCCAGAGTGTTGAGTTGGTTTCTTATAGTGAACCATCGCGAACTGACTGAGGCTGGTAAGGAATCATCCCAGCCGAGCTTGAGTAACCAGAGCTTCTGTAACAAGATTTTCGCCTTGATTATGGTGAGACAAAACCGAGAGGATCAAATATCTGCGTCACTTCAAAAAATACAAGGCGTTTTGTGAGCCGAATTTCAATGAGAATATGAACTTGTCCTCTTGAGGAATCCATTTCAATCCGAGTAATTTGATTTTGCAGTCGTCAAGTGAGACCGTAGCCGTTGGCGAGCTGGTGACTGAAATGTTCCGCCCGCCACCAGCAAGATTTGCTGATGTGATTCTCCGGTGATTGAGATGTTGGCAATTAGCTGATTATCAGTTACATGCCATTTAGCGAGAGGAAAACCGCCCGCGTTGCACAAGTCAATTACATGCTGAACGACAGTAGTGAGTTGTTTGACCGTGGCAGCTCCATCAAAAATATCGTCAACATACCGACCATGAAGAAATGAAGGCACTGTGAGCGGGAATGCTATGCCCTCATCTTCGACCAACTGAAGCAGAACTCTAGTGGCCAGAAAAGGAGCTGTCTTCATCCCATAGGTAACAGTAGTGAGATGGAAAAGAATCTCGTTGAGCTGATCATCGATCCAAAGGATGCGTTGCAGATTCCAATTTTCCTTATGCACTTGGGTTTGTCGGTACATTTTGGTGATGTGGCGAAGATGTGGCGATGGTGTCGAATCCAGATGAGCACGTCCATGACGTTGAGTAACAGATTTGCCCCAGTGTGCATAGTGGCATTAACAGACTGGCCCGATGATGTTGAGCTTGAGCCATTTAATACGACTCTGAATTTCGAGGCGTTACTAACTCAAGGATCATCTGTTGTGGTGGATCGGGCCACAATGGCTCACTCAAGGTCAGGATTCATGGCCTGCCCAACTTGAACTATCCTCACTCGGCAATTCAAAAGCTCGTTCTGGAGTGTCCTTAACAGTCACATCTCCATCACCATATCATTGGGATTTAATATTCCAATACTTATCGCTAAACAAGTTGTTGAGAATTACGGCTCTTTGCATGAGACTCAGTCGCAAGCTCAAACATTCCACACGGACTCACCTCCATCTTTTATCTCTATGTTTTCGTGTCTATGTTTTGCATTACTTTTAATACATTTTCTATAGATTCCGTTTTTTCGCTAACTATTGTCTCTGTTAGGAAAAATTTTATGGTGTTCCAAAATTCGAACACTTTCTCAATGCATGCGTGGCGAGAAAGCCACCGAGTTTGGCTTAATTTTAAAATTTTTGTATATTTTGGTATATATTTCTCTCCAAAATAAACCGTAAATTCGCGGAAAATAGCCGTTCGTTTGGGAATGCTACTAATGTAAGTTCCAATATTCCTAATAAAATTTGGACACATTTTTGGAATTTTATCGCACGCAGCGTTCGCTATTAATGCGGTAGAACATAGACATATTAAGATAGACTGCTCACTGAAACCATAAGCGAGGGTATACTCCTGTAGGAAAAGAACAGCATATGATTTTCAGTAGCTCTTTCTTTTTCTATTGCTTTCTATCAGAAAGAGACTATCCCAGAATAATCAGTCCGTCCTTTTCTTTGTGGCGTACACCTCCCATTACCTTACAAGCAGTCCATGTTAATATGTTTATGCGGTAGAATGACATGAGCACAGAAATGTTATAACGTTTTTGCACATTTTTTTCTAAATGTTTTAAAAGAGGTATGTCTCTCTATTATCACAGATGCATTGTCACACGATAATGAAATAATATTATTAAATGGTATTTCGTGTTTGTACATTTCAATTTTGAATATATTAAACAATTTCTTTGCACCGCAATCTGCCACATTAATATTAATTATTTTTAATAATTGCGATTGAATTTTAAGTGTTATTAACCTTTAGAGGACCGGCATTTTTCTTTTAAAATTTGCATTTTTTTCTCAAAAATTTACATATATATGTCAATCTGTCTTATAAAAAATACTTGTCGAAGCTCGAGCCACTATAATGGCTTTGTGGTCCTCTAAAGGTTAACGTATCGCACATGAAACATCAGCCATTTCTCATTTGAAATGTCTGACGTTTCATCTATGAAAATAGAAAACTTTGTGTTTTGTATATTTTCAACAATGCGATTTGTTTCTACTGGACACAAAACATTTGATGTTCGCGAAAGAATGTATGCGCCTGCCGTCGGAACGCACGCTTTCCGCTATGCATGGATTGTATGTGAACGTTACATGGAACCGGGAAGTGGCAGCACCTCCCGACTTATGAATATTCAGCGACGGCCCCGCTTGCGGCGCTTTTGGGGCCTTCCGGCTTCTGGTTTTTTCTGGTTCGGTACCTCGTAGCGTGCAAGTCATTGTCGGGATCTTTTAGCTTGCTTTTGTGTTTTGTGCTTGCGATTGTATTTATGCGTTAACAGTGTTGCTACAGGCTGCTCAGTTTAGATCTCTCATTGCGTCCCGCGAATTGTACTCACATTGATATTGAAGTTTTTTCATCGACGCGAATACAGACTCACGGCATGCGTGATCTACCGCGCGCACGCCACGTGCTCTTGTGAATTCCGAGACGCCTTTGCTGATCTCCTCTAGATACGCTCTATTGTATACGCTCATCGATTAAATCGTTGGAGAAAATGCAAATTCTTTTCACAAAATTTATCAATTTCGAGAAGAAATACGGTACGCCCGAGACTGTAACTCGCGTGCGCAACAACGCTGACATTTACCACATTAAAAATGTAAAAAGACAGATGAAAAGAATTGAGATAAAATTCAAATTGTCCACCTTAGCAGCGCAGCTGAAATTATAAGTTTTTAGAATTAAAAACGTAGAAAAAAAATTTTAAATTGTGTGCGTATTTTTACTACAGATTAGTAAGAAAAAAAATACTATGACAAAAATTGCTATAATTGTCTAATTTTATTCATAGATCAAAATTTTATATATACCTAAACATTTAAGATTTGAAAAGAAAGTAAGTGATAAAATGATTACAAAGAAGCGTTGTATTGAATATATGTACTGAAAGAGCAAAATATGTATATACGAAAAACGATACTGAAACGACCGGTCCTTCGCGACGGACTAGCTCGTCGGATGCCGGGTTCGTGAGGACGGATGGTCCGGGATATCGTGAGCAGCCAATTTTGAACGAAGTTTCGATATTTTATGATTTAAGAGTTTATTGTAACAAAAGAAATTAGAAATAACAAAAAAATATATGTATAATGAAGAATATAAGTACGTGGGTACGGATTAAATCTAATTGACGCGATACGGGTTCGTCGTGTTGACAAGCAATCAATATTTTCCGCGTAGCGCAGGTTCGGCGAAATGTTTGACGCTCGGGACTCGAGAGCGACCTTGCGACGTGTACGCGGCAGATGGCGTATGTTTTGACACTACGGCACGTGTCGAGTTTAGTGGCGCGAGACAGAGACAAGTTTTTGCTTTGCTTCTTGCGGAACAGCGATCTTTGACCCGGCGCCAGAATAGTATTCGTTAGTTTCGCGTTTCCTATCGCGATTTAATTTAGTATGGATGCTAGACGGGTAGCACCGGATACTCCGGTGGAGGCGAGCGTAGGCTCTGCCACGGATGTGATATAGCTCGTGGCGGGTAACGACCCGCTAGCGGCGGCTCTTCCGAGTCCACCGGAATACGGCTAGACAGGAGCGGTGATCGACGTCGAATTTCTTCGGCGGACAGAGCACGACTACGAGCTCTGCCGGGAATCGATCCGGTACTTGAGAGCGGGCCCAGGCTACAACCCGTGGCCGGTTCTCGGTCGGAACTGGTGGAGTGGCTCTGGTGTGAGGGCCTTTTATACCCTCTTTTCGGGTAGTGGGAGGTGGACGGAGAGAGGGGGCACGCCATGTCGCTGGTGAAGATGCGCGAAAAACGTGCGCCGTAGCGCTCTCGAGCATCTCTGTTGATGCTCGGTTTGGTTCGGTTAACTAGCTACGGGTGTCTTATTTTTGGCATTATTAAAATGGAGGGAGCCCCACAGGCCCTATCCTTGCCCGGCGGGTGTTTGGCCGGGCGGAGGCTGACTGGTGAACGTCGGCTGGACAGTAACGCGCAGCGTTACAATGTTAAAAAGATAAAGAGCGTTTCAATTCACTTGAAAATAAAATCGGTCATTTTCATCAGACCGATTATGTCACTTTTTATAAATTAAATTACAAATTTGGCAGGTTCGGGGTATCGCAAACATCGTCTTTAGTAAAATCTTAGTTAATTTATTAGTCTATCGGCTTGTGATTTACATTATTGAATTGACAATATATACTAGTGATTATGTACAAATACTACGTAACGACATATGAAATAAATATGGACATATACGCGAATTTCTATTATTTATAAAGTAAAATATGCCAACAAACGAATACAGATTACAGACTGATATCGGCGTTCGTGCCGTATTTTGCAAGCATTTTGAAGAAACTTTTTCCACAGTGAAAAAAAATATACAAAAATATTAAAAATATCTTACGCGTATCCCGTATAAATATATACAAATTTCAATAAAAAAAAAAGATTTTCGACGGTTAAACTATTGTAATTCTCACGTGAAAGATTAGCTTGTTCTTTTGTTATTGGACGCTAATATTCGTCGGCGGGACGACGGACAAGTCGTGAACGCGCGCATGCTTTTCAACGGCCATTCTTGGTATGTGTTACATTCCGGCTATTTTTGTCTGTCTGGACACACGCGATCGTTAACTAGTGTGATTCCACCGAATGTGTTTAACATTGTTCTAGTCCGATGAACAGTCGAATCAATTAATTATTGGGCATAACTGTAACATTGGACATTACATTAGCATTTTGTTCGATCCGTGCTTTTAAGTTAAGTTGGGATTTTTCCTATTAGTGTTTTTAAAGACCGTTAATATTGTATTTGCTATATTTGAAGGAATATTGCAATCCTCGATTAAAGCAGCGTACTGTATATCCGTTAATTTTTTTTCCTCTTCAAATGTTAAACATGATTCATTATCAATTTCTATGATTGTTTCATTTGATGATAAATCATATTCAAGACATTTCTTTTTATGTTTTTTGGAATCTGCGTGTCGTTTAATTTGTGATAGACCACCTTAAAAAGTTTCTTTACAAATACCACAAGAGAATGATTCGTCATTTTCCGCTTTTCTTAACCAGTATTTAAACTCGTTAATTTCCAGCCACTGAAAAGAGGCTGAAATTTTTTTTTGTGAAATGATTTTTTTTTTCAGACGTTACATTATCATTTAAGTGACAACGTCAAGTAACAAT
>JAJVSH010000322.1:21025-33778 GCA_021460005.1 Tetramorium alpestre | reverse complement strand
AACAATGACGCTGGGCGGTCGTATCTCTTCGCGCGCTTGTATTCGGCGGTAGGCCGGGCTAATACGGCGATTTTTAATCATTAATAACTCAATAACTATTGCGAATTTTATAAAATGGTATATGACTTTTCTTCTCAGTTTGACCCGATCTACCACCAACTTTCGTGTGATCCCTCTTATTTCGGACACCCTGTGTATATATATATATATGGCGTCGCACACACCACACCAAGAACAGGGCATTTTCTCCCTATGCAGATATAAGCGATACCATTCCCCACCCTCCGTGTAGCAAAGCGCTACGCCACCGAGACCCTCGCCTACCCCGTTTTCTTCGGTTGGACGGTTGATAGCCTTGCTCCCATCCCTCTCCGCGCACATCCGTGTCTACGCTCCCCGTCAGCGCGCAACCCACCGGTCTCTCTATCCTCTCTCTCATGATAATACACCTATCTGCCACGTCCTCCTTCCCACCCGCGCGCTTTTCTACTCGGCCTTTTGCCCTACATGCATACCTCTGCATAAGTATATGTCTATGTGGCCGGATAAACCACACTAGTGCTCTAATACCTTCCGCAAGTATAACTCTACAATGAAGGGAAGGCGTCCAACCGCTGTTCAACCGCCGATCCGTTTTGTGAAGGACCCTCCAAAATCGCCTGCCATTACCCCTCCACATCCTCATCCGCAACTTCGTCATCGCTCTGGATAACTTATCCTCCTGCGGCGATGTACTAACTCCATCTGGGCATCGTCCTTCTCCAATTCCTCCGCCTTTTCGGAACCGGAGCTGCCTCTGGTCGCCTCGTGTTCCCTTGCCATTTCTGCCTGGAACTTTTGGCGCATGATCTCTCCCGCATACTGGACAAACGTCTTCCACTTTTCCTCATCTACCGTAATTATTCCTATGATGTCTCGCAATGTGCGTTCTCGGCCGAAGGATTCTCTAAAGTCTATTCTCAACGCCATCCATGCCGCGCACTCGAAGAGGGCGTGGCCCGGAGAATCGGAATCCCCCTCTCCGCAATCCAAGCATTCCGAGGATGTTCTCCTCCGCATCGTCCAGAGGAACTGACCGAAACAGCCGTGACTAGCCAACATCTGGGTCAGAAAATAATTCATTGAGCCCTATTCTCTGTCTAACCACTGGTCCAAGTGCGGAGCAATAGCTTCCCTGGTCCACCTCCCCGGTGCGTTCTCCCTCTCCAACTGGAGTCTCCATTGTCGTCGAGTTTTTGTCCTTTCTTCGATCGTTACTTGTTCCATGTCCGGCAGTCTCCCAGCCTCTCTTTCCGCACGAACCCGAAGGTAAATGCGCTTTCTCTCTAGCGCCAACAATTTCAAGGGCGGTTGTCTGGCCAGCAACGCCGCTGCCATCTCCGACACCGTACGGCCGAGCACACTCTTACACAAATTGATCTTTGTACGGCTCGGATAATCTGTTTCCCCCTCCGCGCAACCTGCAGTTTGTCGCACCACACCGGAGCGCCGTACAGCACCACGGATCCCAAAACGTGGGCGTATAGGCGTCTCTTTCTCTCATCCGGGCCCCGTAAGTTCGGCATAACTCGTCTTAAGGCGCGAGAAATCCTATTCGCTTTGTCCGCGATGTATTGAAAGTGTTGGGAGAAACAATTTGCTATCTAGCATGACACCTAGGTACTTTATGCAGTTCGAAGTTTCTATGTATTCCCCCTTGACTCTCACGAGAATAGGTTCGGTCCTCATCCTTCTTTTTGGTTCGTAAAACAACGCCGCCTCAGTCTTCTCGACAGCAATTGTTAGTCCCAGAGTCTCGAGTCTACGGAGTATGGGAACTAGTTGGTCATTCATCCTGCGCCTCACCAAATCGGGGCTCTCACCCGCTGCCAAGACCAATATGTCATCCGCATATGCAATAACATCGCAACTGGGCTTCGGACGCGCCTCAATCACATAGTCAAAGCCTATGTTCCAGAGCAAGGGCCCCAGTATCGAGCCCTGTGGGACCCCTGCCGTCACCTTTCGCGAGACAATATCTCCGTCACACGTCGAACTCTACTGACCTGTCGTGCAGATAACTATCCAGGATCCTACGCAGGTACACCGGAAAATCGAATCGTTCCAACGCCCACCGAATTGTCGGCCACGGGAGTGAGTTGAATGCATTTTTGATATCCAACTCGACTATCGCAATAACAAGTTTCCTATCTCCGGTATGTTTTTTGATAAACTCCGTTGCTCTCATTAATGCGTCCACCGTTGATTTCCTTTTCCGGAAGCCATATTGTCTTTCGGACAGCTTCCTACTTCCCTCAACCAACATATGACTCTCCATTCTGTTAACCAAGGTCCTCTCGAATAACTTACTGACCTCGTTCAATAGGCAAACCGGGCGCACTTTCGGCACTCCAGAAGGAGTCTTGCCTTCCCCCTTAGGTATCAGAATCAAAATTGCCTTCTTCCAATCGGATACTTGCCGGTTTCTATACACCTAGTGTATATTTTAGCCAAGCATTCCAACATTTCCGGGGGTCCCTTGCCCCAGATCATTTGCGTTATTCCATCTGGACCGGGGACCCGGCTACCACCCTTCCTATTTCTGAGAATGGCCACTTCTTCTGCCGTCACCTCATGTTCCGCTTGCAGCGGCCCCTGCCAGTTTCCCCAGGTGTCTGCCGGGTCGTGAATTTTCCCCGTTGGAAAGAGATTCCCCAGCAATTGGTCCAGCATGTCTCTATCCATTGTTTCGGTAAAGCGGGGTGTAGCTCTTCTGAGTCTATGTAGGACCATCTTATAGGAAAGGCCCCAAGGGCCTTTGTTAACGCTAGAGATTAACTTCTGCCAGGCATCTCTCTTGGCCTTTCTAATTTCCCCCCTGAGCATTCTCTTAGCTACCCTATATTCTGTTGCAGCGGCCGCTCTTCCCTCTACTTCTCCCCGTCTTCTCCTCAGACGCATCAGTCTCTTCCTCGATATCGAGATCGAAAGTGCTGAGAAGAATTTCAATTTAAATTCGATAAAGACTCTTTTTCAACCTTGTCATGAGCATATCGAAGTCTAAGTTGATTGGCATGAGCCCTCACTAGACGACAGCGAGTTTCAACAAGAACGTTATAAAGAACCTTGCCAACTCGTTCAACGATTTCACCAGGAATCCATGTCCATTTGTTATAAGAGTGGATTTGAACATAAACTTGTGTTCCTGCTTCAAATTCCTTAGCTTTTGTTCCATGTCTTCGATTAAATTGAGCTTCTTGTTTAAACTTAATTGAAGATTTGTTAAACTTGTTCTGCTGAATCGGTGGCTTCAAGAGATCCAACGTAGTCCTCATTGGTCTGCCAAGGAAAGCTTCAGCTGGGGAAACTTTATTTGGAACATTTGGATTAGGTGTAGACCTGTAATAAAGAAGAAAAGTCGAAAGATGTTCCGATATCTTTCCCTCTTGTGAATGAATTTTTGAAAGACCACATTTGAACGTATCGACAAAACGTTCCGCTTGTTCATTTGAACTGGGAAAGAAAGATGGACATCTTAAATGTGAAATTCCTTGAGATAGACAATAACTTTAAAATCTCTCAGACATAAACTGTGTTCCAATATCAGAAACGATTGTTTCTGGATAACCGTAACGAGCAAAGATTTCTTGAAGAATACTGATTGTTTGTTGTGAAGAGATTGTTTGTATTTGAACAATCTTCGACTATNCTTACTGACCTCGTTCAATAGGCAAACCGGGCGCACTTTCGGCACTCCAGAAGGAGTCTTGCCTTCCCCCTTAGGTATCAGAATCAAAATTGCCTTCTTCCAATCGGATACTTGCCGGTTTCTATACACCTAGTGTATATTTTAGCCAAGCATTCCAACATTTCCGGGGGTCCCTTGCCCCAGATCATTTGCGTTATTCCATCTGGACCGGGGACCCGGCTACCACCCTTCCTATTTCTGAGAATGGCCACTTCTTCTGCCGTCACCTCATGTTCCGCTTGCAGCGGCCCCTGCCAGTTTCCCCAGGTGTCTGCCGGGTCGTGAATTTTCCCCGTTGGAAAGAGATTCCCCAGCAATTGGTCCAGCATGTCTCTATCCATTGTTTCGGTAAAGCGGGGTGTAGCTCTTCTGAGTCTATGTAGGACCATCTTATAGGAAAGGCCCCAAGGGCCTTTGTTAACGCTAGAGATTAACTTCTGCCAGGCATCTCTCTTGGCCTTTCTAATTTCCCCCCTGAGCATTCTCTTAGCTACCCTATATTCTGTTGCAGCGGCCGCTCTTCCCTCTACTTCTCCCCGTCTTCTCCTCAGACGCATCAGTCTCTTCCTCGATATCGAGATCGAAAGTGCTGAGAAGAATTTCAATTTAAATTCGATAAAGACTCTTTTTCAACCTTGTCATGAGCATATCGAAGTCTAAGTTGATTGGCATGAGCCCTCACTAGACGACAGCGAGTTTCAACAAGAACGTTATAAAGAACCTTGCCAACTCGTTCAACGATTTCACCAGGAATCCATGTCCATTTGTTATAAGAGTGGATTTGAACATAAACTTGTGTTCCTGCTTCAAATTCCTTAGCTTTTGTTCCATGTCTTCGATTAAATTGAGCTTCTTGTTTAAACTTAATTGAAGATTTGTTAAACTTGTTCTGCTGAATCGGTGGCTTCAAGAGATCCAACGTAGTCCTCATTGGTCTGCCAAGGAAAGCTTCAGCTGGGGAAACTTTATTTGGAACATTTGGATTAGGTGTAGACCTGTAATAAAGAAGAAAAGTCGAAAGATGTTCCGATATCTTTCCCTCTTGTGAATGAATTTTTGAAAGACCACATTTGAACGTATCGACAAAACGTTCCGCTTGTTCATTTGAACTGGGAAAGAAAGATGGACATCTTAAATGTGAAATTCCTTGAGATAGACAATAACTTTAAAATCTCTCAGACATAAACTGTGTTCCAATATCAGAAACGATTGTTTCTGGATAACCGTAACGAGCAAAGATTTCTTGAAGAATACTGATTGTTTGTTGTGAAGAGATTGTTTGTATTTGAACAATCTTCGACTATTTAGAATACGCATCAACAAAAACGAAGAAATATTCTCCAAGAAATGGACCTGCAAAATCAACGTGAACTCTCTGCCAGGATTTTGATGGCTGTGACCAACTTTGCAATGGAACCTTGATTGGAGACTTTGCATTCAACGCACAATTCTTGCAAGACCTTACAAATTCTTCAATTTGTTGATCAATTTTCGGCCAATATACATAAGAGCGAACAATTATTTTCATTCGGTCCATACCAGATGACCTTTATGAATTTGCTTCAAGACTTGTTGACGGAATTTATCAGGAATTACAACTCTGTCGTTGAATAGAAGACAATCTTGAACCACAGACGCTGACGATAATAAGGATGCAATTCTTCATCTACTCCATTTTGTGGCCAAGATTTTAAGGTAAAGTTAATAATTTTCATGATAGTTGTATCTTCTTTTGTTGCTTCTTGAATCTGTTGAAATGTAATTGGCGTTTTTTGAATTGATTCATTAATGATTGCTAATAAATCCGTTTCCATTTTAACCGAAACGATTACAAAATCTTCTTCTGGACGTTGATGCTGACTAATAAGTCTGGACAAGACATCAGCATGACCGAACTTAGAGGTTCTAACATATTCAATCTGAAAATCATATGAAAGCAATTGAAGAGCCCATCTTTGAAGACGATTTGCAGAATATGTTGGAATCCTCTTTTTGCTCCCAAATATTTGCAACAAAGGCTTATGATCTGTTTGCAAGGTAAATTTCCTTCCAAAAATCATTTTATAAAATTTTGTTACTGCAAAAATTAATGCTTCTTTTTCAATTTGACTGTACTTGCGTTCTGTTTCCGTTAGACTTCGAGAAGCATAATTATATATATATAATTATGATGATAATTTCATACTTTGGATTATAATGTGTTAATAATAAATTGGAAGAGAGTTAGAATTTTCTTGAATTGCTGAAAAGATTCTTGACATTGTTTGGACCAATCCCATTTTGTGTCCTTTTTCAATAAATTATCCAAAGGACGTCTTAATGAATGCATATTTGGAATGAATCGAATAATAATTGATTGCTCCAAGAAAAGAACGTAGTGTTGTAAATTGTGTGGAGAAGGCATATTAGTTATTGCCTCAACCTTTTTTGAATCTGGATGTAAGCCAGCGCCATCGATGACGTATCCTAAGTAATTGATTTTAGTTGTGAAAAAGTTACATTTTTCAATTCGAAGATGGAAACCGTAATCCTTAATCCGTTCTAATAAACGAGTTAAATTGTGATTATGCTCCTGAATTGTTGCTCCACCAACGACAATGTCATCAATATAAGCGAAAACATTTTCTAAACCTGAGATCATGGAANCTATGATTNNCTGAAATTCTCCAGGAGCCGTAGTAACTCCAAAAGNTAAACGATTATATACGAACAAACCNCGATGANTATTGATAGTCANAAGACGTTTCGATTCNTCTTCNANTTCTATTTGAAGAAATGCATCAGATAAGTCTAACTGACTAAAATATTTGCAGTTTGAAAGCTGCGAAAATATTTCGTCCGGTAAAGGAAGAGCCAAATGCCGATTTGGTTCTAATGAAGCATTTAGATCTGTAGAGAAATCAGCACAAATTCTAATTTTGCCATTTTTCTTCCGGACGACAACTATTGGTGCAGTCCAATCTGAATANTTCTATTTGAAGAAATGCATCAGATAAGTCTAACTGACTAAAATATTTGCAGTTTGAAAGCTGCGAAAATATTTCGTCCGGTAAAGGAAGAGCCAAATGCCGATTTGGTTCTAATGAAGCATTTAGATCTGTAGAGAAATCAGCACAAATTCTAATTTTGCCATTTTTCTTCCGGACGACAACTATTGGTGCAGTCCAATCTGAATATCGGAGAAATGATTCCATTTTGTTCCAATCTTGATAGCTCTTGATCCACGATCGGAAGAATAGCATAAGCTACTAGTTTCTTTGAATATTGGCTTAGCATTTGGTTTCAGAAATAATTTAACTTTGATCTTAATACATCGACCCAATTCCGAAGAAAAGACGTCTGCAAATCTCTCCTTGAAAATTGAAATGTTAAACTGAGAAGATGACTCTGAAACCAGTGAAGATGATTGAGAACCAACCTTCGTACAGAAACTACTCAATGGTTGATTCCAAAGAAAGATTGAATGCAGTAAGCCAATCTAGACCTAAAATATTTAAGTCGAAGTTTGAGGTTACAAAACATTTAAGTTCTTTTGTAATCCCTTGAAAAGATGCAATGCAATTGAATTCTCGGTTAAAAACAATTTCATTACCGGAAGCATCACAAGCGACATGAGAGGTAAGATTATCTTTTGGTTTGCCCAAAATAGACCAATTCTTTTCTGATATAATAGTTATATCTGATCCCGTGTCAAGTTGTAGTTTGATTTTTTTATTGTTAATTAAAATTTCAACAAATTTCCTTTTATTATAAGATGCGACTTGTTTAACTTGAATAATGTTAACATTCTTATTTGAATTATTTGTTTTAACCTTTTTACTGGACGCACAATAACCGTCTTTGTGACCGACAGTGCTACATTTTTGACACTTGTGGGACTTAAAAGTGCAATCTTTAGAATAATGCAATTCACTGCAAAACCAGCAAGGCGTAGGAGTAGAATTTTTCAGGTAAAGAATTTTTGAATTGTTTCTTATCTTGATGTTGATTCTTAATATTCTTTTGAAATTTGGCCTTATTTTTGCGGTTTTGGTCTGATTTTACTAGGGATTTTAACGGTACCTGTTCCTGTTTCTGGCTTCTGATTTTGAACCATCGAAGTATCATGCTTGAGATTCACCAAACTTTGACTCGGTTGCAAGATCCCCTATTATAAGTGAAGAGTCAGGCTTTGTCCGAATAAGATTTAAGAGTTTCGTACGTATTTCTGCATCCGAAGGAGAACGTAAACTACATATGAAGATTAGACATTAAATTGATCCGCTGTAATTATAGATATTTTAAATTCCTCGCAACGTTTGTTAATAAGAGCTACATGAGCCAAGAAATCTTGATTATTTGATTTTGTTGAGTTCATGCAGTTAAATTTTTGATGAAAAAGCAATATTTTCTTTCCAAACATTTGCGAAAGCTTATCTACTGTTGTAGCGAAATCAAAATCTTTGTACTCTTTCGGCAAAATATAATCTACATATTGTTTGTGCGAAGCAGTGTTTAATTTTCTTAAAAGCAATCTAACCTTTGCAGCGTCGTCTAAATCTTTAGCATCTATTTGGAATAATCCTTGATAACGTACATACCATGCCTCAAATGTCAAACCATTTTCAGGATCGTATGTAAATTCAGTCATTGAATTTGCTAAGGATTCCATCTTCCTGACTTCCTTTTGCTGGGAGTCTTTAGATGAACAACATTGAAGAAACTCTATTGAAGAATTCTTGCTGCTGTTGCATGAAGAACTGCCGCTGCTGTTTTTGTTCCTGCTGCTGCTGAGCATAGAATTGCTGTTGTAATTGCTGCTGCTGAATAAGAGCCTTAAGAGCCTCTTGAAAACCTTCCATTGTGTTATAGTTCTTCGAAAAAGGCTTTCCAGTATCCTCGTCGCCACTGTTATGTTTCTCCGTTCTTCCAATTAATGTACGAAACAACTTTCTTTAAATAAATAAATTGATATATTTATTCCCAAAAGTTGTTTCGTACATTAATTTCGAAGAACGGAGAAACATAACAACAATGTTTGTTATTTATATAAAAATTAAAGTTTCATTTAAAATAAAGTTAATCTTTCTAAATCTATTTTACCTTGACGATTCTATCCATGATCTAATTTTTTTATCAAAATATATCCTAGAAAATATATGTATAATCTAAAAGAATCGAATTTTTATATCTTATTTATTTCTTAAGGTTTCGCGCCACGAAACTCCAAAATCGACAATTAGCAAAAGCACGGCAGATTCGTTACTATACGAAACTCCCGATAGCTCGCGGAGACGGCAGCGGCGGTTCGCGGAAATGACGGAAGGTCTGGGGAGGAAGCGCTGAATTACCACCATATATAGTATTAAGAAAATACATATATTTAATATAAAACAACCACGTTATTTAATATAATGCGCGGGGATAGATCTCGCCGAAACGAACGTAACAAAAATGTTTACGGTACGCGACATTTAGAAGATCGGATTGCGTAACTGAAATCGTATCTCGTTGATTATTTCGCGACTCCTAATATGAATTCTCACGAAATTCCGAGCGAATCTCGACGGCCCGGTATGCAATCTCGTTACGTTACTCTAACGAGCGATACGTCACCGAGGAAAACGATCTCTTATATGTAATTGTAAATAAAAAAATACAAAAAAATACTTATGCACGACGTAATGACTGCCGGCGGCCGCGCGTTCGGAAGCAATCTTACCTTTGCAATCGGAAGTCGCGCGATTCAGAATCCTCGCAACTCTACACCGCGAACAAATGTAAATTTCGCGCACTTTATAGCCGTGAGATAATTTGCGATATAAATTTAAAGTCGGAAACGATCAGCTCCTCCCTATATGAAACGCGCGAGCGGAAATTCGCCGCCCAGATCGCGAACAAAACACATAGTCGTCACAAAGTGACTGGNCAGAACGAAACGATACGATACGATAAGCGTGCTTGGGAGGAATCGGCCACGCCGTACTTACAATACGAGAGGTGCCAGGATGGAGGCCTTACAGACAGCTGGTAGTCACTCACTGGCCCTCGGGATGGTCGGGTTCGTCACTCTCGTGACCGTGTATCATCGGGTCGGGATCGTACGCACACCCTCGCAAGTCACTGGCTCGCCGAACAGTGAATTCGGGGCCCGCTCGCGATCTCGCTGAGCCCTCCTGCAGCGGTACTCACGCACCCCGCGAGCAATAAGGCAACCAATTGCCCGTTATCAACGGTAATATCGAGTGTCGATCTATCGCTTGTTTCATCCCCTGACGGCGGCTTCCGTCTCCGGTGCAACTCGGATCTTCGACACACGGCGCTCATCCCCAGCACAGTTTTTCCAGGCTGGCCAGGCCCAGCAATCTTATTCGGTCTGGAAAGAAGGGGAGTATTATTCTTTGAACATGCATCTCTTGCCGCGGCCGAGGCATCTCCCGGACCATGACTCGCTCGTTCTCTGCTTGACGGAATGTCTCACTCGTCCTCGTCGTACTCTGGAAGGACTCAGGCAGAGTTCGGCGGTCCGCGGGCTTCTCATGGCTCCGTCGTCCAGTCGCTCTTGAATTCTCATCTGCCTTCCACGCGTCGCTCCGTTATCGGCCTCTCACCCGGCTCTTTCACTCTCTCTCTCTCTCTCTCTACGTGATCGGCATGCTGTTACTCAAAACTCCTATAGGCTCGGAAAGTAGTGCGCATAAAAAAAAGAAAATATTATAAAGTAAACAACAAAAGAAAAAAATACAAGAGAATCGCATCCGACGCGACGAAAACAATAGAAAGGATGGAGAGGTCGCTTCCCTCGTGACTCGAGGGCGCGATCCCAAATTTCTCCTCTCGATCAGGCTTATGCCCTTGTGACGGATCTTGTCACGTCACAATACATAAAAATGTTGATAACAGTTTTTATTGAAAGCTTTTTAATCGAGAAGGGCTTTATTCGCAATGTAATCAAAGTGGGAAAATTCTTTGTCATAACGAATACTTATTCAGCTGAATATACATAGTAGGAAACCAATGAATGAACATCTGATACCGCAAAGTCGATAATGTCAGTGCATATTTTAACTGAAATTTGTTATTTCCTCTTATAAAATTTTAATAAAAAATTAGATGTATTCATTTCGCCAGTTTGTGCAACTCTATAATTGTGTGACTTTCCCCACCGCATAACTCACAAGTTTTACTGTCACACTTTATGAGCGGTTTGCCTTCTCGCACAGATAATGATATTCCGAGAAGCGTGCAAAACTACACGCTTATCAAATGTATTTCAACATAATTCTGTTTTCTTAAACAAGGTTAACAAAGAAAATATTTTTCTGATGTTATGTCCAAACCTACGAATTTAGTCAGAAAGACGGAAGGGAAGGGAAAGGCTCCGTTGGAGAGGGGAAGGAAGGATATGGAAGAACGTAACTAACGGCAATATTTAGATTTCGCCTGTTTTTTGCCGTTGGAAATAAAGGGATAGGCGAGTCGGGCACATCTGTCAAGGCTCCGGCGTTGGGACAACGTCTCGGGAAGACGCTATGACGCCATGCTAGGAGCGATGTGCTCGTGGTCCTTATTTTGGGTCAGAAAATTTAATCTCTTTTATCCGGGGATAGGACCATATGCGACTCTTAATACGAGAATTTGTAAGCGAGGAGTGAAGTCGAAGAGGGTTAATTAAAGCATAAAGAATCAATTTAACAATTAACATTATTCTTACTGAATATGAAAATTATAGAAATCAATTAACATTCTGCATTAAACTAGTCGGTCAATATTCTACATGAAAACAGTCGGTTAATATTCTGCGTTAGAATTGTCGGTTAACATTTTACATAAAAATAGTCGGTTAATATTCTGTATTAGGATTCTCGGTTAACATTTTACATAAAAATAGTCGGTTAATATTCTGGTTTTTACAATTAAAAACGTCTCGACAAAAAGTTAATATTCTAGAATACAGTGTGTTCCTGTATATTTTACAAATACGTTTATGTGCGCGCGTGGATGCGCGTGGGTGCGCGTGGGTGCGCGTGCGTGCGCGTCAGTGATGCTAGGTGAGCCGCTTTTTCGCGCATGCGCATCAGGTATAGCATCAGTATAGTACCAACTTCGGATTTATATAAGTCTTATAGGAGTCCTTTCTGAAGCACTTATAAAAATTATATAAAAATTTTTAGAAATACGATAAGATTGTAAAACCAAGTAAAATAATATGTTTATATACACTAATATGTATATATATGTAATTACAGTATATATTTTATTATATATTAAATAATTTATAAGATAATAAGAGCCTTATANAGAGGAATAAATGAGAAGGTAGGATTTTGAAATAATTGTATAAACAGAAAATTTTTTAAAATAAAACATTTTATTTGGCAGAAATCTATACAGAATACCAACATTTGTTGCAACCCAGCAAACACAAATGTAGCAGTTACATAACATAGATGTAAATGTTATATGTAATGTAACTATTACATCTATGTTATGTAATTGCTACATTTGTGTTTGCTGGGAGGGATAAGAAAAACTGCCAAAAACCTTATCAGTATTCTCAAAACAAAACTATATTCTTTTAATAAACATTAAATTTAAAAATAAAAATAAATATGATTTAAATACAATAAATATTAAACATAATAAAATAAAACATAAAACATTAACATTATTGTTATTTAATTTAATTAAAAAATTAATTGCTAGTTATCACATTTTTTTTATCATATAATAATTGTAATTAATATTGCATATCACCGTTCTTGAGGCACTTATCTGGAACAAATTAAACTCAGCAAACAAAGAATTAGTAATACTGCGATTATATATATAAAAAAAATAAAAACTGGACTAGGCACTTTTTTATGAAATTAAAATTAAATAATGGCACTTGAGGCACTTATCTGGAACAAATTAAACTCAGCAAACAAAGAATTAGTAATACTGCGATTATATATATAAAAAAAAATAAAAACTGGACTAGGCACTTTTTTATGAAATTAAATAATGGATAATTTTTATAATTAAAATGAAAATTAAAATATAAT
>JAJVSH010000321.1:53816-67232 GCA_021460005.1 Tetramorium alpestre | reverse complement strand
TATTTATGAAACATTGTCATCAGTTAAATGTAGCAGATGCTGTTGTAAGTGATATTGTTGGTTTAAATATATTAACTTTTCCTTGCGAAACTCATAACAAAGATATAATTTCCTATATTGTTTATTATTATTTACAAATAAGATTATCTCGACATTGTCAAACAATGAATACTAATGTAAAAAAAATCAGCATTTAAAAAAAAATCAAAACATTGTAAAACATAAAATATATTATAATCATATTTTTTCTAAAAATTATGTATGTTTAAATAAAAAAATTACAATATGAACGAATTAAAATTTCTTTATTACCAAATAAAATTTCTTTTTATAAAAATTTTCATATATTAATATATCTGTATATCAATAGATGTGAATTCATTTATTTAAATTTATAAGCTGATTCTGTAACTTTGAATGACATGTTACATGAAATTCTTATAAAAAAAATTTTGTTTATAATATACTACAGCATAAGATGGCAATATTATCCTTAAAAATTACGGTAAGAAGCCGCACCGGCCAACTTGATTGTAGCGCCATCTACAACTTTTTGGTCATTAAATGGATAGGCAAAATCTCGAGTCGGATAGGGCTGAGCCAGATGATAATCGGTCACATGCTTTCGAACAGCGTACATTTCTCCGCCATACGTACATCCGCCAATTCAACCATGCACGAGGCACACACCGCTAAAGCACCACCCGTCGAATAATAAAAAAATATGGCGTAAAATTTTGTACGTCTATTCAGCGCGTTTATACGCGATGCAAGCAGTTTTCTCAAATGTGTCTATATTATCTTCAATATCACTAACGTAGTCGCTGGGTAAATCTTCAGCCATTATATATTCTCATTGTTCATATCTTCGAATCTATCGCTGTCAACGCTCCGCGACTGCGATCTCGTATGAATTCTGACCGATTTTTGTTGGATGATTAGGGCGTTTTATTGAAAACGTAGGTGGCGCAATAAGCAAGGGTCAAGAGACATTCATGATTCCCTTCTTGTATACCTACCCTTTTTTCCATATTCTTCTTCGTTTTGTTTCGTACTGTCACGTCACGTCAAGCTGTAATAAAGTTAAATAATTCATTAATCTGTCTTTATTCTCGATAACTATACGCAAAATCACTCGCTTGCTGGCCAACAGGTTATGGGCCCAGAGCTAAGAGTATCGTAGATAAAAGGTTAAGAAGGTTTCTCTCGATAAAGTCTTTATCCGAAAGCATTGTACGAAGCATGCGGGTCACGAAGGCACACGAAAATGGCCGATGTAACTAAAATCACGGTTGCAAAGCTGAATAGTGAGAACTATTTTACATGGAAATACAAGATGGAATTATTGCTGATTAAAGAAAACTTGTGGAGTGTCCTTAATGAACCAAAACCAGAACTGAATGCCACTAGTTCGAATTAAAGAAAAGTAACCGATTGGCAAAGGCGTGACGACCAGGCTCCATAATCGGATTGCTAGTGGAGGATAGTCAACTGTGTCATATCCGAATGAAGACGACAGCATCTGCTACTTGGTCTGCTTTGAAGGAGTACCATGAAAAAAACACTTAGTAGCACACTTAGTAACAAGGTTAGTCTTATGCGACGAATTTGTAGTTCAAAGATGGATGAAAAAGGCAACATGAAAAGTCATATTTCCGAACTAACTAATTTGTTTCAAAAACTGATCGACCTTGGTAAGAAACAACTATCAGAAAAGTGAATGGTTGCTATGGTATTAAGCAATCTACCTAGGAGCTTATATAGGACCAATACGATGTATTGGTTACGGCTCTTGAAGTGAGACTAAAAGTTGACTTGACAATATCGCTCATAAAGTCAAAGTTAATTGATGAATATAATCGTCGTAAGGAAGCCAGCGATAGCTACGAAGCAATAATTCAGTTTTGAAAACAATACAAAGTAAGTCATCTTTAAGTTTTTTCTTTAAAGGACACGGTCATATTAAAAAGGATTGCAAGAAATACAAAGCATGGAAAGATAAGAAAACTAAAGAAGAAAAGACGGCAGCTGAAAAAACTAGTTAAAGATAAAGCAAATAAAGTTGAACAAAGCAGCGAATTTATGTTTATGGTTTCTTCACACGAATTTAATGAATGGATCATCGATTCAGGCACAATGAGCTACGTCACAAGCGACAAAAGTTGTTTCACTACATTTGAGCATACGACAAGCACTAGCTTAAATGTGGCTAACGATGAGAAGGTGAACAGATAAGGGCACATGCAAACTTGAATTTGTCAATTCGGATGGCAGAAAATCGAGCGCAATGGTAACAGATGTTCTATACGCACCAAAAATCAATGAAAACTTATTGTCAGTGAAAAAGTTAATTGATAAAGGTTTTTCAGTCAATTTTTCAGGCAATTTATGCGAAATTAAGAAGAATGAAAAAAAATAGCAATTGCAGATGCTAATGGTAATCTGTTCAAACTACGTCAATCAAATAAAGTTTATGAAGGAATGAAGGAACACGAGTTTAACACGGACTGCATACATTACTGGCATCGAGTTTTTGGTCATCGAGATCCGGACGCTATAAAGGATATGTGCTCGAAATAGATGGTCGATGACATGAAAATCTGCAACTGTAGAGTAAAGATTCACTGTGAAGTGTGTTTTCAGGCAAAAATGATACGCTTGCCTTTTCCGAAAGTATCGTCAAGTAAGTCAAAGGCAGTTCTTGATCTTGTTCATACAGACGTTTGCGGCCCGATGCAAACGAAATCACCGAGTGGTAAGCGATACATGCATTCATAGATTTCTCGAGATTTACAGTTATTTATTACTTCGAGAGAAATCAGAAGTTGAAGATAAAAGTAAAGAGTATATAGAGATGACAAAAACTAAATTTTCGAAGAAGCCGAAGGTGATAAGATCGGATCGAGACAGGGAATACGTTAACAGAGAAGTTATCGAATATTTGAAGACTCAAGGCATTCAGATACAGTACACAACACACCGTACACACCTCAGCAAAATGGAGCTGAAAGAAAAAATAGATCACTTGTTGAGATGGCGAGTTGCATGCTCTTGGATGCGAGATTGCCATACACGTTTTGGGGCGAGGCAGTAAATACAGCAAACTTCAATAGGCAGTAAATACAACAATCTTCAAAATCGCTTGCCAACCAGGACGATTAAGACAACACCATATGAAAGATGGAATGGGCTAAAGGCAAAGATAAATCATCTCCATATTCGGCTTGAAGTGCTTCGTTCATATTCTTACAGAGAAACGTCGCAAACTCGATAATGTTGCAAAACAAATGATATTTGTCGGTTACGATGAAAATTCTAAGAGATACAGATGTTATGATCCCATTCAAAGAAAAATAACTGTTAGTCGGAATGTCCGTTTTACAAATGCAAAGATGGATGACATGATGGAAGAAAAATGAAGAAATTGAAGTTAATTTCAGACAATCATCAGAGTCAACGACAAGTGAAGAAAGTGATTCAGACGCAGACTTCGAATCATTTGGCGAAAGCCAACCAAGTAATCGAGAGAGTGAAGCTGACGAAGACAGAGATAATGAAGGCAGGAGCAATGTAACTGAAGCAGATGCAGAAAATAATTTTCAGGAGGAGGCATCGTTATATCAACCAAGAAGAATTTCGCAGCGCTCTACTAAAGGAATAGCACCACGTCGGTTAAGTTACGATATAATGAAGATAACCGATGATACCAAGAAGTTTGTTAAAAGCTTTATCCAGTGAAAATAAAATGCAATGGATCCATGCAATGGAGGAAGAAATGAAGTCATTAATGAAGAATAAAACATGGAAACTGTCCAAATTGCCGGAAGGTAGAATAGCAATAGGTTGCAAATAGGTATATAAGGCAAAAGAAGATACAGAAGGAAAGGTTCGCTTCAAAGCACGACTAGTAGCGCAAGGCTTTACCCAAAAATATGAATTTGATCAGATCTTCGCTCCAGTTGCAAGACAAGCAACATTTCGAACATTATTGATAGTCGCATCGAAAGAAAAGTATGTTGTGACACATTTGGACTTCAAGACAGCATTTCTAAATGGAAAGATAAAAGAAGAAATTTACATGAAGCAGCCACCAGGTTTCATCAAGAATGAAAAAGAACAACTAGTATGTTTTACAGAAGAGTATATACGGTTTGAAACAGGCGGCAAAATTTTGACACGACAAACTTCATAACATTTTAATTAAAATTAACTTCATGCAAAGCAACGCCGATCCACGTTTATACATCAAGAGAAATGGAGAAGAGGAATGGTGTTTCCTGATTGTCTATGTGGATGATATCGTTGTAGCAGCAAGGACAAATGAAGTTATAGATAAACTAGTTGAAACCATCAGTTCAATTTTTGAAGTCAAGGATTTAGGTCAGGCCTGGCCCCGTGGGCGTCCACATAGCACGCGAGGAGAAGAACTGGTCCATTCTTCGCGCGACTCCTCATCCCGTCTTTCCCTTCTGGCCTCTTGAGCCATCTGTCCCCTCCACATGGCCGTTTCTCTCGCAGGCTCGTGCAGCGTGTGCTCTCCTACTTTAGTGCTTAGCATGCTATAGTCTGTGCATGTGCTCCGCGCGAATAGTGGGGGAAACAGGGAAACGCGAGCTATAGTTCGTGGTCCAGGCCTGATTTAGGTGATATAAAAAACTTTATCTTAGCATAGAGATTATTAAAGACAAAAGTGGAATATATCATTTATGCCAGTCTAAATATATTCAGAAGGTGTTAACTGAATTCGGACTACAAGAGGCAAAAGCTTCGAATATTCCTATGAATGTAGGATACCTAAAGAGTCAAGAATCTGGCACTGATTTATTATTGTCAAACAAGGATTATCAAAAGCTCATAGGCTGTTTGCTCTACATATCTGTAAATACACGTCCAGATATCTCAGCAAGTATATCAATTTTGGCACAGAAGCTGACTCGTCCAACACAAGAAGACTGGGTTGAAACGAGTGCTTAAATATTTAAAGAGAACGATGCACTTGAAGTTAAGACTCGGAAATAAGGAGAGCAAGACGGAATTACTCTACGGATATGCGAATGCAAATTGGGCTGAAAACAAAACCGATAGGAAATCCAACAGCGGATATGCTTTCTTTGTCAACGGTGGAATGATCAGCTAGGAATGTCGAAAACAAAGTGTAGTGGCTTTATCGACTATGGAAGCCGAATTTATAGCTTTGTCTGAAGCGTGCAAGGAGATGCTCTGGCTGAGATGTCTGTTAGATGACATGTAGCAATCTGTGGATGGATCATCGAGGATCTACGAGGACAATCAAAGCTGTCTTAAATTTGTTGAGACAGAAAGACTATCGAACTTAAGTAAGTAAACACATAGATACAAGAGACAAGTTCGTGAAAGACTATGTAAATCGTAATATAATATTGTGCGAATACTGTCCAACTGAAAGGATGGTCGCGGACATGATGACGAAACCTTTGAACGTTCAGAGACTTGAAAAACTCAGAGTGATGGCAGGTTTGACTCAATAAAATGAGAAGGAGTGTTGGATGATTAGGGGATTTTATTGAGAACATAGATGGCGCAATAAGCGAGGATCAAGAGACATTCATGAGTTTCCCTTCTTGTATACTTATCCTTTTTTCTATGTTCTTCTTCGTTCTGTTTCGTACTGTCATGTCACGTCAAGTTGTAATAAAGTTAAATAATCCATTAATCTGTGACGTCTTTATTCTCGATACCTATACGCAAAATCACTCGCTTGCTGGCCAACAGTTTTATATTTTATTTTGTCTCTCTCTAACTACACAATCATTGATACTGTCGATGAGGAAAAAAAATATTCTAATGTTGCATCGTTTTGATATATACAGCATTTTTTCGCAAATGTTGCATTTTTACACGTGTTCAGTGATTTCATCGCGACTGTTTTAAGATTGTATTTTAACACGTTCGACGATTTTATCCCGATTATCCTTGAGAAATGATGTCATTGACTTATACATAATAAACTTTCACCTCAGCTGTATATCGATGCTATTCAAAAGGTGCATTGTACACGTGTTCAGTGATCTCATCGCGATTGTTCTAACAATAAGATTGCATTTTTGACATTTGCTCGATGAAATAATGTTATCTCGATTGTCCTTGAGAAATGGTAATGGCATAGCAGCCATACATCGGCGCTATTGCAAAATTTGCATTTTTACACATGTTCGATGATTTCATTACAGAAAAAAATATCTAAGTGAAATAAAAAAAGAGGAAGGGATATCCATATTTAAATGAGATCTGGTATATAAAATGTATCAGTCGCTCTCCATCAATTATAAGCGTTGGCAAGATGAATTATTACGTTGATCAAAATGAAGCATGCAAGAAACAGTGTAATGAGTAAGTATTGAATAATAAATCTTATATATATATATTTTTTTTATACTTAATTTATTTTTTCTATAGTTATTTGTATTTTTTCTAGTTTTGATAAACCTCGTCACGGGACGGAGATTTGCGCTGACTGTCACAGCCTATAAATATTTGGATATTGGAATCAGCGTGGGATTGGTGTCTCTCGTGGAAATCATTCTTGATGATAACCGAGGAAATCAAATAATATTGCCTCATGCAACGTGGACAGTGTTCATCGAAAGATGTGAGGCTGTAGAACAATTTCTACCGTCAAATATCGTCTCATCGCTATCGATTCGCGAGTTAGTAATTGAACGTGTTAAGGTGCATGATACAAATATTGTAAAATTAACATTACATGATATCTGCATGTACATGCAACCTCAAATTTTATTGTTTCTATTCGAAATTGAACTTGTGTAGAGCATCTGTATATTTCTGGCTATGTCAGAATATGCAAGGTGTTAGTGAAAAATATAAGAAGTTCGTAAATACTTTAAAAACCAATTGTATTACTGATAAGTGTGATGCAACTAAAATCTTGCATAAAGTTTCAGATAAAACTTTGCTTATTTATTGTACTTATTTATTATAACTTTGCTTATTTATTATTAGCTTTTGCGATAGATAATATTTTATATGATACCTTAACATAATGTATATATTTTACGGAAAATATGTTAATTTAAAAACATTTTTTATCTTTTTCTTTCTATCCCATTCCTCTTCAAAGATGCGACTCATAAAATTAAGAACAAATTCTAATTGATAAATATCTGATATATATCAATAAACTGATATATATCAATAAAATGCATGAAAAGCGCTAGATTACGGGATTATGTACGCGAAAGGGCGAGGGAGAACGCGAGCGAAGATGGAGACGCGTGGGAGCGAGAGAGAACGCGAGCGAAGAGTTCTCTCCCCCGCGCCGTAATACTCGCGATCGTCGGACCTCCCCTCCCTCCTCTCATAGTCATAGCATGGATCCTCCTTGAGAAATGGTATCATTGACCGCAGCCGTACATTGACGAACATCAATATCATTTTGCAAGATTTACATTTTTTGACACGATCCTCTTACCGCGGACCCCGTGCTGCATGGAGTGCGCCGCGGCCTTCTCCCTCGTGACGTCATACTCCTCTCGCCGTCGCAGAGTACCCCCTGCCCCGCTCCTCCCTCGGAGCTCCCGAGTTGAAACCGGCCTTTCTATACTACTAATAAGATATGATAAAAGATAAAATTAATTGATACGTTATTATTATATATCTATTTTATTGCTTAAATCTATCTTTAGATAATTATTATATCTTGGGCGATAGTGCATATCCTTGTCTTAAACAATTACTTGTGAAAGTGTGACTTTGTCCGTCACAAGGGCTTGCCCGACCGAGGGGGGACACGGGATCGCATCCGCACAAATGGATAGGCGACCCCGTGAATATTAAAGTTACCATGCATTTGTTTCGTCGTCCGATATTCTAATTATTATATCTAATTATTCAATACGAGTCGTAGCTTGGAGTGGTGAGCCAAAAGCATCACGGTCCACACGAAAGATCACGGCAACTCAGCAGCAACAGGCGGCGGAGGACTCCGGAGAGCAAACAGGGGCACGAGACATAAAGCGTGCGAGCAGGCCGCTCCCTCAAGGCGCCAGAAATTCATAAGGAAACGGGAAGGGAAGCCGAAAAGGAGGACGCTTCGAAGGACCCTTCATCCAGCGAACGATAGCGAGCCGTCAGATGGACAGCGTGACCCGGGGCGAGTAGGGACTTGACCTGATCAACCAGGAAAACGACGCCGCCGGATGCACGCCTGATGTGCGGCCATACGGAGAAGTGGAAGAATAAGCGCGAATGCGGTTGCAACCGAATTACCGCCCTTATTGACCGCGTCGGCTGATCCGGCCGAAAGTCGATAATAGGTCAGCGACGCAGGGTGGCGCGCCGAACGAAGGAGACTCAGCGAAGCGCCGCGAGAATCCCGGAGCCACCATGTGGAATATAGCTTCGCCGTAACGTTATCGCGATCGCGGGTTTCAAGGACGATTATAGCGTATCGCGAAGAGATACGCCTGCCCGGGCTCATCGCCGTAGATTTTTCATGGGGTCTCTCGCGATATTCTAGTCTCACAAGCGGTCAACGCGAAGAGATATTATATTTTCAGTTTCATGTTCATTCGAACGATATCGCGTATTTCTGTTCATTCTCGTTTCGTCGCGCGATCTGCAAATGCCCAAGAAGGAGCTATAATTCGATATCACGCGTAGTATTATTTTGTATCCCATTGGGAAGTAATTATGTCCGTGAATTTTCTTAGAGATTTCGTTAGATGTAACTTTTTGGCGTAATATGGAAAATTCGTTGTCGGAGCTTCGATGAGCGATACTTCGTAAGTACGGCAGCGGCCGTCCACGTGCTGTATTTTTGCGACGGCGCTTCTTATAAAAGAAGAAGATTTGATTTCGTTATATTCTGCTGCAGCTAACGAAATTATGAGTAGTTATGCGGAAGCGTTGTAAAATAGCTTAATCCTTAAAGAGCACTCTGGGTCAAATTGACCCGAGCGAAAGTTTACAATTAAATATCTATAAGAAAATATTAAAAATGGGGATTTATGGCACCATCTGTTGTTGGTTTGACTCTCCTACTTTACGACTGTATAGCATTTTTTAATTACATTCTTCAATGAGAAATGTGTAAATTTTTTCCAAAAAAATCCAAATTCCAAAAAAATTTTTTTAAATATTCATACTTGCAGTAATTTTTATCTTAAAGTGTACGGTTTCCAGAGTATAAAGTTAAATTTTTACGAAAAAATATTGATAAATGAAAAAGTTATCAAATTTGAAGTGAAAAGTCAATTTTTCGGTTTCTCTTAAAATTATAATTTTTTTAAATATTAAAAATTCTTTTTTTTTACATTCTAATGATTGTATCTTATTTTTGGATATCTAAGTTATATACTTGAATTTTTTTAACTCAAAAAAATGAATAGTAACTTTATAGCAACCGATTGAAACTGCTCGGGATCAAATTGACCCAGGTATGCTCTTTATGTTTCACCCAGAAGATGTGCCCTTTAAGGATTAAATATACTTTCTTTTCATTATGTTATTATCCTCAATTTGGTGTCTTTTATTTTTGTAATGCGTACTCTCCCGCTCTCGTCGAATCTACCTAGGAAATATTTATTTTTACGATAAATCCCTCCCTTTTTTATATAATATTTTTATAAATTTAATATTTTTAAATTATTATTATTATTAAAAATTTATTAAAATATTAATACTAATAACATTATTAATTATTCATTTTAACATTAATTTTTATTAATATAAAAAATCACATATATTAAATAATAAAGTTTGAGTCAGCCGGCGGCTATAAGAGCTAATTAGAGGCGAGTAAAATCTTTGAGAATTCTTAGTGTGGTACAGTAAATCGCGCTTGGCGCTCACAAGGCATCTCGTTATTACGTTTCAGCTTGATATTATCGCAATCTCGATCATTTAGATTTAATCTGGACGACCTCCGCAGGTCAGGCGGGCCTAAAGGAAAGTCGTCGTAAAAGACAACGGACATTTAACGCGAGCACAAAGGATTTTTAAAAGTAAATTAAGTTCCTGTCGTGTAGTTATTGAAAATGCATTTGGTTGTCTTAAACAACGTTTCAGACAACTATATCATTTTAAGTTAAGAGATATCATACTTATGGTAAAAGTAATACATGCGTGCTGTGTGTTGCACAACATGACAAACATGGAAGAATTGAATATTTTGAAGTACTAATTAATGATGAAAAATAATGAACATCCTGATAATGAACTATTAAATCATCCTATAGAAATTGATGATGTACCAAGAGAACTTAAAAATGGAAATCATATTTGCGATGAAATATGTCAATTACTTAATACATAATTTTGTATATAAAAAAATATATAAGGAATTTATACATAAGAAAATAAATAGTATTATTTATTTTAGTATAATGTTTTATTATTACTATATAACCAGTCTTATCATTTTATATTAATCTTATATTTAACCAGTCTTTCTAACATAAAAAAATTCAAACAAAAAATAAATGTTTACATATTTAATAGTGTATCACAAACATAAAATCTTTATTATGTTTAAACATATACAATAAAAAAAGTATAAAAAATTTTAAAAATAAATTACATAAATTAATTTGTAATAATAGAAAGAATATTTTATATAATTTGAAAGAATATAATTTGTAAGAATAGATTTTTATACAAACTTTAATTTCTTTATATTACATATATTTTTTAACTTTTTTACTTTTTAGTATCTTTTATAAGTTTTTTTAAAAGTTGATTTTTCTCTTCTCTTAATTGATTTGCTATTGTTATTTGTTTTACACATTCTTCATATGTAAATCTCTTATTTTTTTATATTCTTCTAATATCTGTTTTTGTGTATTAGATCTTATAATTCTTTCCTCTTGCATATCAGACGTTAGTGTTTTGGTCATGTATTCAAAAATCGAGCTGTTATCCCCATATTTTTTTTCTTGATTCTACAATACATACTTTATTGATTATATCAATAAATTAAATCAATACATACTTTAAATTATATCAATACATACTTTATTGATTATATCAATATCATTTTTTGAAAGTATCAACACAATATATTTTTTCTGCACTTACTTGATTAAAATTATTTAAAACGTTGCTTGACATAATCTGTTTTGAAGTACTTGTTTCTATAGTTTGGGCATGTTCTATTGTTTGTATGTGTTTTTCTGTTCTTTGAACATGTTCTTCTATTTGGTGATCTTCTGCTATTTGGACGTGGTCTTCTGTTGTTTGGACATGGACTATTTGTTGGTTTTGTTCTTTTGTTTCTTGGGCTTCTTCTATTCTATGAGTTAATATATCTGGTTCGGTTGTATCATCCATAGATCTGTTAATGAATAATGTCAATGAGTGGATAAAACAATCTCAAGACATAAAATAAAAATTTATATTTACTTTAATATTATAAAGGCTTATATTAATAAAATATATTTTATTTAGTGTATAATTAAAACACTACATTATTTACATTTTTATATATCTAAAAATTAAGACTTAAGTATTTACTTACAAAGTTGTGTTTGTCATTTTCTTTTTTACAATTAACCCATGTCTACAGCTAATGGTTCAATATTATGTTTCGAACCCAGTAAATCAGTCAATTCTCTATAATAATTATACATTAACCGGAATTCAAAATCAGTTCTTATTTTAAGACCGTCTTAAATAACGTGATTGGTTTAGAAACTGTACGTAAAACTGTACTTACGATGATCTTAAATATAAAAACTGACTATGAATACCGGCCATAATTTTATTTCATTTTTAATTTAATTTTTTTAATTAAATACGGGTTTAAAAATCATTGAAAAAAATATTATTTAAACTTACGTTTCATATAGACATGATATACGGCTTCTACCAGTCTTTTTGTTATTTTAAATCATATTTTTATATGATCTTTCTAAGGATTTGTATTTATTTTTTACTTGTATTGCAGAAAGATTACATCCATTTTATTTCATTTGTAAAGATATGTTATCCAATAATCTTTTTACTTTTTAATTTTCTATTGGTTAATAATTCTTTAGCATCTTTATATATTGCTAAAAATAACTTGGTGCTTGCATCACACCAACAAAATAATTCTACAACATTTTCTTCATTTAATATTGCATTATTTTCTTCATTTCTTTTCTCGTTTTCTGCAATATTGTCATGTAAGGGTGTGACTAAACATGGGTCATAAAATCATGCATATAAATGTATTTTCAAGTCGTTTGACTTACGTTCACCACTCGCCTTAACCCCCAAGCGAGAAGATAATCTCTCAGAATGTGATCCCACGTCCTCAGGCGTTTGTACTCGAACATATTGATGTCTTCATAGTATTCCTCTACTAGGGTTATCTTTCCGTACTGAAAGTGGTAGGTCGCGTAATATCTTGTGCAAATCTCGTTTGGCAGTTCAAATGTGTCTATATATGGCAGTTCTATATATTTGTGCTTCTACAAAAAATGGATATGCACAGAACCACCGTGTACACATTAGTAATGTTCGCGCGTTATGCCTCTCACACATACACACGAAATTATATGCCTCGACCTCCTCCTCGTAACGACGTGTATTTTACGTATCGCGTTACAATTGATTCGCGCCCTGTTTCTTGTGACGCGGTATCTTTGCATCGATTACGCGCGTGTCGCGGGATTGCGTCAGATTGTCTTATATCACACTCGCGTTCGTAACTATTATTTGAATCGCGATTCACGCACGAAAGACTGAGTTTCATCGAGTCTCGGTGACGTCCGATTCGCGATTTATCTGTTACGCGTATATTCTCGAATTCGAGAGGTTCTGTCGGACCGCAACACATGACCGTATCGTGCCGCTGTTGCTACGCAACTCCCCTCGAGCGATAGCGTTGCTACGCGCTCGGAAAACTTGGCGGTTACCCGTTCACCCCTCCGTAACACCTTCGACCAATCGGGTGGTCGCGCGATGCCGCTTGAGAGAGAGGCTATCCCTCTCTCACTCTCTCCCGTACTCGCAAAAATTTTCCGCGCACGTACGCGTATAGCGATACGGTAAAGCCATCTATAAGAGTTTTAACCCTTTCGATACCGCCGTGGCGGTCAAACACTCTCCACACGATCGCTCAACCTTTTCGCCACCGCCATTCGCTCGTATCGCGATCGTCTAACCCTTTCGTTAGCTGTATGAAAACTCTACTTCAGATTAATCCGACTGATTAACCCATTGACTTTAATCAAATATGAAAATATAATACTGTATGGGATCCCGAGTGGTTAACCCTTTCACTAAATAAAATTATCTTTACTTTTAAGATGGGCATCCAAATGATTAACCCTTTATCATCTGGCTTGAAGAGCCTTATTAATTGACATACTGAAGGAATATTATTCCACACACACACACGCACGCACGCACGCACGCACGCACGCACGCACGCAC
>JAJVSH010000321.1:21071-47120 GCA_021460005.1 Tetramorium alpestre | reverse complement strand
TTTATATCAATTCGCTTTAATTTTTTATTATTTCCTTTTCTATATGTGTTATGTATAATGTTATGTATGACATTTAAAGTTGGCAATTTATTCTGATAATTTTATTGAAATTTATATTTTAATTATATTTTAAATATTATATTTAAATATTGTATTTTAAATATTATATTTTAAATAAAATATTTTTATGCAAAGTGAATATTTTATAAAATGTATATGTTATTTATGAAATCACATAATTAATTGCCCACATTTAGCAGAATATTTATTTTGCAACTATTGAAAATTTTCTGAATTGAGATTGGATTATTCTTTTAGATTTAGAGAATCTAATCTCAACACAGAAAACTTTTAACAGTTGTAAAAAAATGTTCTGTTAAACTCCTGGTGAAAATAAAATTTGGAGCGTAAGTCGAATGTAAGGGAAGGATGATAGAAGCGTGAACAAAACATCCAGGAAGCGAAAATTGAAACACCGGAGCATAAAAGAAACGTAAAAAAATTTTAATGCTTCTTTTACGCTCTGGTGTTTCAATTTTCGCTTCCCAGATGTTTTGTTCACGCTTCCATCACCCTTTCCTTACATTCGACTTACGCTCCAAATTTTATTTTCATCAGGAACGCAGCCAACGTGTTACATCAATATTCAATGTTTTTTCAATGTTGAATTGCAATGTCTACAGAATATTGCAATTCAGCGGACATTAGACGTTTCTGCAACGTCTTTTCAACATAGAATCTATTTATTTTATACATTTAACAACGTTGATGCAACATTGCAATATTGCAAATCAATATTTCTGAGATGTTGGTTCAACATTTGTGTGCTGTATGGGCTTCCTTGTCCTACGCTTGGCACTTCCAAAATTGCCACCTCATTCTTCCTGTCATCGGACTTCTTAGTTTCTGACATGACGAGCCGTCTTTATGTATCACGCACTGAATACTCCCTGAGGGGAATCGTGAGGGCGCACGATTTTCACTCGCACACGGTGAGCACGCACGACCTTGTTATTGTTCACTATTGAACACTTGCATAAATAAGGAGCGCGACTTCCTCTCACACATCCGGCTCGAAGGACCAAAATTCGGGAAATTACGAACAACGAAACAATGCTCAATCAGATATTCGACTAGATTGTTTATTATAAATTCTTCTTCTATTTAACAATGCCAGTTGTATGTGAAAAGGGCGATCAAAGTGGAGTGTGAAGTACGTCCACCACAATGACCGTTGCAACAGAGTCTTTCTTTACAAGTGAGATCTTTTCCCGTCGGATGGGAATTACAAAGTTCGTTAACTGATGATAAGCTAGGCTATTACATTAAAGGATTATTAGCACTATGACGATATGAGTCGACTGATCTTGAGGTGTATTCGGAAAGTATGTATAAATTCTCGGACGCAGTATGAGCACGTGGCGAACGCTCAATAAAACGCGCTCGTCGTGAGGCTATATCCGTAATAAGATGAATGTTAATATTTCTGAGCTATCGTACACAGGATAATGTGAGAGGTTCATAGACATAACTATCGATTCGTTACGATCACAGCATGTACTTCACCGAATGCATCTACGAACAAAGTACTGCGAGCAACTGCGAACACGATCTGACCGTTGCGAAGTACCGAAATCGAAGAGGCGCGAGAAACCGGCAGACCCACATGCTGCAAGCAGGGCCGTGTATGAATATTCATGAGCCGGGAAGTGTTGCCACCTCTCGGCTCCGGTTGACGTTAGCGTACAATATGCATGGCGGAAAATGCACTCTCAAGTGCCCGATGCATACAATTTTGCGAACAGTATGAATATATAAATATATGTATAAATTGTATATGTATAAATTTACATGTATATAGATATTATGTCTTATATTAGCTGAATGATACAATATAGTATAAATACATTTCTAAAAACTTGTAGGCAACGTATTATCAAGGTCTTAATTCAAAATCAAGTAAATTGATTTGATTTTGAATCAGAACCTTGCTAATACGTTGCCTACAAGTTTTTCGAAATGTATCATTCAGCTTAATATTTCTATATATGTGTACATGTATTTGAATATTATATACATGTAAATTGTCTTTTATATTTTAAGCTGAATGATACATTTCGAAAAACTTATAGGCAACGTATTAGCAAGGTTCTGATTCAATCAAATAAATTGATTTGAAAATTTGATTTTGAATCAGAACCTTGCCAATACGTTGCCTACAAGTTTTTAGAAATGTATTTATACTATATTGTATCATTCAACTATCTGCACGATTGAATGTTCGAATATCGCACACCATGAGGTGCCGTGAACGCTCAGAGAGAGCGAGAGGAACAAGGTAGAACTGAGATTTAGAAGGAGAATCTCTGTCGAAGCGAGAATTCACCCAGAACGGAGGAATCTGACTTGTGAAGGTTTTTGATGAAAGTACGAGTTAGGAGAATAGCGAGAAATGAGAGGAGATCGGAAAAGGTTGTTTCACTCGATCTCAGGATGAATAGTGCGACTAGTCGAGGACTTTGTGGTTGACCAAAAGAAACTTGATACACTTTTGTTAATTTTATAGTCACAGTTTTATTAGCGCACTTCTCGCAATTCAGCGTCTTCGTCCAGAATTCAAACGAACGCGTTTTACGGTCGTTGACTACATACAAAATTGACTGTTCTAACACCGTAACTAAGTCTCTACTGCTTCTCTGGTTTCGATTTCGATCTCTTCTTCAAGAATGCTCTCGATGCTGCCTTCATGACTGCTCGACAAAGAGTGCTTCGAAAAGCGGCCGTTTTCTTCAAAACGGACGACGGATGAGAAGATTAACCAATAGTTAAAACTATGGAAGGGAAGCGAACAATAGTTATTTAATTAGGACTCAACGTCGACCATCTCCGATTGGCTATCGGTGAAAAAATATAACCAATATCACGCGCGAACCGCTGGGTATTGTTTTAACAGACATGACGCTAGACCGTGAACCACTGGGTATTGTTTTAACAAACATGACGCTAGAGCGTGAACACTACGGAGAAACAAACGGACTTAATATTTATCGCAAATATAAATATAATAAATTTCAAAACTGAAATGACTCGTGTTAGAAATCGAATGATCGAATAACGAATTTCGGTAACTTATATTTTATTACACGAATAACCTCTGCCACTTCGTATCACAAGGTCAAGCACGACGCACGTTGCCCGTGCGTACGCGTTCGCAATCGTCCGTGATCCTCGAGGCCCCAACCCTCTCTCCTCTACGTGGCAGTGCCTTCCTCGTTCTGCGCACCGCCGAATCCGCGCTGGGTCGGCCCAGTATTTCGCTAACATTCGACCATTCTGATGATAGTGACTATTCCCAGTCACTGGTTATGATATGTTTGTCCTCGTCTTTCTTCGTTTGGTATTCATCATCCTATAGATCCTTAGCACCTTCACTCCGTCATCCCATGTTGATTTGTACAATAGAATTATTGTAATACCGTCATATTACATGAAATTAATATAACCGAATTAATCCGACACTTCAATGCCAGTTCAAATCAGTCCGTATAACTGAATAACTGGTGTAGCACCGTTGAACTACCCAGAATCAGTCCGTATAACTAAATTAAGTAGCCTGTCAACTCGGCCCGTGTAGCTGCACTAATCTTGCATTACCATATCGTCCAGTGTTAGCTCTGTAAGGCGATTCCTTATTCGTTTAGAATCGCAACCCACGGTTTCATCTTATCGGCTGCTGCCACCGTTCGTTGTGATCTGCCTCCTTCCCGCAGATCTTGAACCTCGAATCGATCGTTAATTAAAATTTTATGGACCCGAAACAGTCCCTTGGGGTGCAGCTTCTTACTGCTGCCTGTTGCGGAGTCGTTAGTGATCTGCACCAGAACAAGATCACCTTCCTGATATTTACAAGCATCTCGTCGCATTTTATCATATTGTTGCGTGCTGCGGCCGGTATACTCCCCGGCCGCGCGAGTCAGCTGACAGGTCGATCGGCGGAATCGATCGACCGGCCGTGAAGTCAACGAAGATTGGCTTGAAGTCTTTGGAGCAACGGTTGCTGGGGAGCTTGTTGACAAACAAGTCTCCCGTCAGATTTTCGCTGGCCTCCTCTCGCGGAGGACGCGTTCTATCTTGTATCGCGAATTTATTAATAAAGTTGGTGTTTTCTCGAAATCGGTCTCCTTTCGTTCACGCGCGCGAGCGTGCGTGCGTGCGTGCGTGCATGCGTGCGTGCGTGCCGCCGCGCACGAAGGCGCGAGTCGCAGCGCCGTCGGGAATCGTCGACGGAGGCATAACATTTCTTTCCTTTTGTGCTCGCTGGTCTTGATCGATATGCCTCGTGATGTCTTGACGTAACTCATCCAATTCAATCCGGTGTACAACGTCTTGTACTGCAAACAAATTTTGTGCCTCCGCAGCACTTCGTGGTTCACACCCGATAAGTGCTTTTAAGAGTGTCGTATTGATGCTTTTATTGTACATGGTGTTCAACGCACTCTGTACTTGCTTGACGCTTAAATCCCAGTCTCGTGGGTCCTGTCCTGCAATCGTAGTAGCCAATGCTTGCACGATAGTCTTATTGTACCTCTCGCACTGGCCATTAGCTCGTGGTGTGGCAACGTTCAGTACATGCCGAATGCCATAGATATTACTGAAGGAACGGAATGCCTGGGAAGTGAAAGCCGTTCCTCTATCTGATGATCCTGTGAAGAACTTCAAATAATCAAATTAGGTTCGTTACAATTTTTGTGACATGACATGTTCCTTGATCCTTTACCGGCTTTGCTATCGTGAATTTCGTAAAGCCATTTACTATCACAAGAATGAACTTGTGACGCCTTCGACTTGGTTTTTCCTGACTACATGTTTATAATATGCACAATTCAAATGCATTTACATATTTAGTTACAAAGCGTCTCATACCAGCAAACCAATAATTGCGTTTGATTCGCTCTAGCGTCTTGTCGATGCTCAAGTCAGTGTTGTTAGAAAGGATCCACTTTTTTTAGAATGAGCATTAAGAGCTCGTCAGTAAAAGTTCTGTATGGTTCCAATTTTCTAAAAATTATAAGAAAATTAATAAAAAGTGTAATTTAAGTGAGAATGTGCAATTACATATACATACATATATTATATAAAATATAATAATATAAAATAAAGAAGTGGACCCTTTCTAACAACACTGGCTCAAGTGTCCAGCTTCGTCGTGACATAATTTGCAGATTTGCATCCGTGCGTTTTGTGGTACCACCTACGCGTTAACTTGATCGTCTATAGAGCTTGCCATTTTTTACCAAGTATTCGTCAAAGTAATGTTTAGTTTCGTTTGTCGGTTTTCCGCATATCAATATTGGTCGAATCCGTAGTAGTGATTCGTCTTGCAGCTGGGCTGCCAATATCCAGTCACCTTCCGTCACGTCAACATGATATACTTCTAATTCAAACGGTATGGGATTCCGACTAAGGGCATCCGCGTGTTGCATCCGTGCTCCCGCCCGATATTCGATATCGAACATATATTCTTGGACTTCGAGCCACCATCGGCCGATTCGAGGCAATAGATCTCGCTTCGTAAAAGTTGCACGTAACGCGTTACAGTCTGTTACGACCTTAAATTTTAATCCTAATAAATATACCCGAAAGTACCGTAAAGCCAAAACGACTGCCATCGTCTCCAACTCATCACGAATGATAACAGCGTTGATCCGCCGTCGTTTGCTTACTGAAATATGCTACTACCGTAGTCCGATTATTGTTCTTCTATAATAATATGGTGCCTACTCCTATCGCGCGTGCGTCAGTATGCATTTCAATCGATTTGTTCGGTTCGAATATCGTTAATATAGGTTTAGACGTAAGTTTTTTCTTGATTGTATTAAAAGCCGATCATTGTGCCTCTTCCCACGTCCAAGGCGTGTCCTTTTTTGTTAAACTTGTCAATGGCTCAACGATGGTTGCAAAATTTTCGATATACCGCCTGAAGTAGCTAAACCTACAAATTGTTGTACTTGCTTCACTGAACGCAGCGACTCCATTTGCAGCACCGCTATGACTTTGCCTTTGTCCCGGCCGAATTCCTTTTTCACTAATCTCTCTGCCTAAATATTCGATTGATTTTGCGAAAAATGTGCACTTATCTAAGTTGAGCGTTAGCTGATGTGCCCGAAGCACCTCTAATACCTGACGTAATCTATTTATGTCCTCTTCGATAATTTTAGATGATATAATAATAGCGTCTAGATATGGAAAAGCTATAGAGTTCTTTAATCCTCTTAATACTCTATCCATCAGATGTTGAAATACTGCCGATGCGTTTGTTAGTCCGAAAGGCATACGCAAAAATTCATAATGACCCTCTGGAGTCACAAAAGCCGTCCTCTCAATAGAGTCGTCTGCTACTGGTATTTAATAATATCCCGAAGCCAAATATAATCCTGTGAAATCGGTGACCCCCTAACTTGTCTATCTGATCATCAATCAGCGGAAAGGGAAGTAGATAGTAGAGGCCGGTTCTAACTCGGGTCCTCCGAGGGGGGAGCGGGGCGGGGGGGGGGTACTCCACGGGGTTTGACGTCACGGAGGAGAGGCGCACTCCATGAGGCACGCGGTCCGCGGTAAGAGAATCGAGCACGTGTCAAAAATGCAAATCTTGCAAAATGATGTCCGTCAATGCATGGGCCGCGGCACGAGGTCCGCGCGGTGAGAGAGGGACGCTCGCTATGACCGCGAGTATTATGGTGCGGAGAGGGGACTCTTCTCCCTCGCTCCCACACGTCTCCATCTTCGCTCGCGTTCTCTCTCGCTCCCACGCGTCTCCATTTTCGCTTGCATTTTCCCCCGCCCGTTCGCACGTCTCCATCTTCGCTTGAATTCTTCTCCGCCCGCTCGCGTACTCCCGTACTGATCCCGTAATCTAGCGCTCTTCATACATTTTATTGATATTTATCAATACTTATCGATTAAAATTAGTTCTTAATTTTTATGAGTCGCATCTTCGAAGAGGAATGGGATAGAAAGAAAGAAAAAGATCACAAATATTTTTAAATTAATTTTAATATATTTTCCGTAAAATAGATACATTAACGCATCATATTATTATTATCATATCATAATATTATATTAACGATATATCTATAAATATACGTTTATTTTTTATGGCAGTGCCACCAATTGAACAGCTTGAATACATTTTGCAAAGCACAATTCGATACATGTTTATGCAACGCAAAGTATGTGTAGCGTCCATCTTTTTCAACGATTCCACGTCTTCATAGTGCTCGTCAAGGCTCTCGATGTAGACATCCTCTTGCGCATTGTCCAGCAGCAAATCCAGCCATTCTCGTTTCTCGAATCCTTTTACATATACGATGGGCGAGGTTTCGCTCTCCGTCACATCCCGCACCACTTTGGTAATCAACTCTTTAGCCTTGTGGTACTGAATCAGTCCTTCATCCCAGCACAATCCATGTTTCGCCATCAACCAGGTTACGCACTGTCTCTCCGCTTTGCTGAGAAAATACCGTGGCTCGAGACTTTCGAAAATATAATGAGAGAATATATCCCTCTCTGAGAGCAGCAAACTCCTTCACGATGAAGGAGTTTCTGCTAACGATGAAACCTTGCAGATCCACAAACGTTGGCGTGGACATGACTGATTTTCGACACGTCGAGAGGTGAACTGCAAGAGGATCACGATACATGAATCTTTCTTATATTGGAATATTGCTGACTTTGCAATTTACATAATTTTGTGCACTACATTAGATAATGGGCAGTAATCGATGACGCGATCGTGCAAGATGAGACAGTAGGCGATAGTATTTGCCGGTACATTTTCTTTGCAATCAAATTCTATGCGTACATCCACAGTAGCGCTCTTGATAGACTCGTTCTATCGTGCGCAATCGATGACTACAAAAGGTCCATTCGCCACAAATGTGAATAAGTTGCAAAGCGTGGCATAACCGTCGTATCCATAAGCTTTACGAAAACGTGAATACATGTCAAAAAATACAGCGTATTTATTTTTGTTAAAGTCTAAATTCAGGTCATCGTATGGATAAAATTCAGAGTTTAGATAAAGTTTCACGTTGGTCAAATTACAATCATCGAATACACTAGCATCTTGAGACATGATATTCTTTCGGCCTGTCTGCAGAGCAAACATAACGTATCGCGGTTTCTCTAACTGAGTCGCAATTTGATAGCCCATGAATGTTTGGTGCTCTGCAATAGGAGGTACTCGTACAATTCCCATGATCGGAAACTCATACTCAGATATCGTCCGCTTTCCAAAGCTCGTAGTAGGGATAGTTTATTGAACATAACGTGAGGCATTCGCCACTGTACTTTGCATAGTTCAATTTCTGGCTCCGTCTTCGAATCTCCATTGATACAATTGTTGTCATTGCGCGCTCGTATCAAAATCAGATCATAACGGGCGTTAACAATCACGCATTTGTAATCCTCGCAAAAACCGAAAAGCATGTTAAGCGGTACGCAAAAATTAACGTCTCCTTCCGGTATGGTTGATGCAGTATCCCATCCAGCATTCCACAAGATCTGCGCTTTGTCATACGATAACGATACATAATTCTTGATAGTGCTGGTTATTTCGGCGTTTCTGATGCGATCAATCTTCACGCCATTGAGTTCGTATCGAATTTCATCAAACATAAATGCCACGCAATTATTTGCAAGAAAAATCTCCGCATCATTGTTCTTCTTCTTCAATTTTCCTTCGATGTAGAGAAAGCTTTCACACGGCAACGTGTACAAATCCTGCTGTTGTATGGGTATCCTTATCTCATCGCTATATCCAAATCGTATTGGCATACGGATTGTATGTATGAGTCTCAATTTTGACAATGCTATTGTCAAAGATCGGCTCACGTCCAATATTCAAGATATCAGCCATTTCGTACAATGAAATCCAATGATTTCAAAAATTCAATGTTCAACGTAGTGAGTTTCTTCTTCTCATCAGGTGATAGGATTTGTTTTCCTTTGATAAAACTGTTCACCTGGTCCGCTTCATTCAACACTAGCATCTCCCGTTATCGTTGTCTCCTCCGCACATGTAATCTGACTGTGATCTCTTCTCCTCGAAAATCGAGCAGTTGACCGTCTTGACCCACAATACGAATCGTCAGATCCATAATGCTCCGTATGATCGGAAGATAAATGATCTGCGCAGGTATTTCCGATATCTTATATCCTGGCGGAACGCTCGGTGAAAACTCGTATACCGTATGCACGCACTTGTCGTTGCTGTATGCATCCGTAATCACGTTGCACTCTATGCGAATAATGTTTACGTTAATGATATTTATCGACACATCCGATTCGTGCCACTGTCGCCGCTCTAGCACACGATTCGTCGAAAATCCCAACAGCGATCCAATATTGTTAGGTTTTGTAAAATTTATCCTGTAAGCACACTTGATTTCGCTTTTCATCATATTGTTGTTAGCTCGAATCGTCAGTGGGTACTAGTCATCTTCTTCGATGTCTTTTTTTCTCACATTTTTGGAACGAGATTGTAAAAGCATGCGTTTTAGATACGTGTCAATGTCATGCAGTTCATACGATCCTTCGGGAATTACAATCTCCTTGTCGTCAAAGTAAAATTTATTGTTTGATGAATTTACATTCGGGATCGTGTAGTATGTTTCAAAGTCCGTCAGGCCGAGTTCATAGTCACCATCGCTCAAATCCACAGCTGGAAAGTAGCTTACCGAGAGGATGCTACTCTTGCCGGTGAGTGTAAACGTCAGTGACATGTTTGATACTGACTGAGGTGAAATGGTGCAGCGTCAGCCTTTAAATTGATTATCAAACTTTTGTAGAAACTGTAAACAAAGTTGTCCATAATTGCTCTGATCGTAACGCTGATAAGGCGCGCGATTGTACTCGATTCATGTTACATCTTTTATTAAATATCGCATCAATTCGGGGATATGTAATTCGATCGGAAGTGCGTTTATCGCACGATTTAACAAGCCTCTTCTAATCTTCGTCGATATTCGCTACAATTCTTTATCAATGGCGGTGGACCGTCAATGTGCGTTCGCTGAGTCAGTAGATTGTAATGCTCCAGGCAATGACGGTACTGCTAAACTTCCGGATCTGCCGTGATATGCTCCGGAAGTTTATCCAACACATAATCTACGTGATTGTAAAACTGTTGTAACAGAACGATTTTCGGTATATACTTCAACTGTTCGGCGGTTAGGTTATATATTAGTATATATATATAGGTATATATATTAGTGTTATCCAACAGAAGCAGAAACATTTTTGAGCGTTTCGGCGCAATGCTATGCTATAAATACATCAGCTATCACTGTTATCCAACCGAGGCAGAAACACTTCTGAGCGTTTCGTGCAATGCTCTGCTATAAATAGGCCAGCTCTCTTGAAATCACATTCATTTTTTTCAGAGATAACATGCGGTTCGTTCAACAATCGCCGCCAATTGCGGTGACTAATTTCGACGAAAGGTTAATGTCTGAGAAAGAGATACGCAAACATGGAAACTTGTTGCCAATTTCTATACGCGGTATTATTTGCGGTTCGTCAAATTGCGGTAAGACAAATGTGTTGATTAGCCTGCTGAAAAGTCCACATGGTGTATGTTTTGAGAACGTATACGTGTTCTCGAAATCGTTGCAACAACCGAAATATCGATATCTGGAAAATATATTGACATCGATAGAAGAAATTGGTTATTTTATATTTTCGAATAACAGTGATGTCATTCCACCGAGCGATGCACGTCGAAACTCGATCTTTGTTTTCGATGACGTGGCGTGCGACAAGCAAAATACGATAAGAGACTTTGCGATGAGTAGACACGCAGACGTCGATTGCTTCTATCTTTGTCAGACGTATGCAAAGATACTGAAACATCTTATACGCGATAACGCGAATCTACTGATCTTGTTCAAACAGGATGGAACTAACCTAAAACACTATACATCGATCATATAAACATCGACATGACATACGAAGATTTTTATAAATTGTGTCATATCTGTTGGCAGCAAAAGTATGGATTTGTTGTGATAGACAAGGATAGCGCGATTTGGAATGGTCGTTATAGGAAAGGATTTAACGACTTTGTGATACCATAACGCGATCAGTTGTTATCGATACGTCAAATAGGCAATATGGACAGCAGCTTGGAAATTAGAGATGAAAAGTTAGCAAAACAGATTGCGAAAATAAGTGATTCGATTCGCAAAAAGTATCGCGCGTTGAAAACTGGTAAGATGGAGGAAGATATGGCGTTGGAGAGACATTTTAAGCCCGTTATCGAGCTTCTAAAGCAAATTGTTGAAAACACAGCTGGCGAAGAATTTAATTTCACCAAGAGTGAAATATTATCCTCGAGAGAGAAGGAGTATATAGAACCAAAGTTTAAACGAAAACAATCAAACGCTTCGTTTGAAACATTATCCTTAGGAGAGGAAGAGTACGTTGAACCAAATTCTAAATGAAAACAATCGAATGTCAATTCTCGTTTGTCAATTCTCTCATGGCTTCAACACCGATTAAATCAATGTTGAAACGATTGAACATCGTTCCAACTTTGAATGAAACAATCAAAATTTTACAACCGCGCGAATTATTGTACGAACACTCGTACGTGTTCTCCGTCGAAGAAGTTTTCGAAATCGCTGACGAACCTTTTGTAACGTCTATTCGACACAAGTTACAAACGTCCGAGGGGCGAAAAAATTTAGAAACGCACTACGGTCCATTGGGGCAGGAGTATTTAGGAGCTACTTTAAGCGGTAAAAAAGTCGATATAGATAACGTTTACGGTATTTATTTCAGTAACATTGGAACGATGATTAGTAACAAACATATCGACTTGGCTAAGAACGATGATATAATCATAGAACGATGATATAATCATGGAAAAGAAAAATGCGGGTACACGAGGCCTTTACGAACTAATTTTCAAAAAATTTCCAGAAGCTAATAGTTACACGGATTCTGATAAACGCAACTACAAAAGTATACTTTTGGCAATAAACGCGCATAAGCTTGATTAGAACGAGCATAATCATGTAAAGAGTAACAAAGGATACGAGTATAAAAATATAATTGCACCCTTGCTAAAAGGTGTTGGAAAAGATATGCCGTGTGTCGTGACATTAAACGACAACAAAATCGATTACGTTCATTGGGATGATCCCAACGAGCTTGTAAATCATTTTCGATTGCTTGAGGCCTTGGCTCATGCCAAGCGGGTCAATGCTGACGATAATGAAATCATGTCGATCATTGAGAAGCTCTGCGAGGCTGGACTTATTATAAATTAAACTGCGCGTGAGTAATTCAATTAATTGACGTCGAAATGCCGATCAATAAGTTTGGAATATCGCTCGGAAGAAGCGGAACGAATCCGTACTATCAGTATAGCGGATTAATTAGAAACTACGTTCGCGATAACAGTCTTTGTATGGTTGCTGCCTACTACTATGATGCAAAGTCACGCAAGATTCAACGTGTAGCACCGCCTGTGGATGATAGCGATGCCGTAAACAAATGGTACGTGCAAGAGAGTATGAAAATTTTGAAAGATCGACAGGATGAATTTGATAGAAAAGTGAATGAGTTCCAACATAACATGCAAATCTTAAAAGATCAACTGAATAAATTGGAGAGAGATATTACAGAGTTCCATAATCAAATGCTGATTATGCCAAAGTAACTTCATTGACCTGTTCCATATCCGTTTTAAGGTGCGATCCCGTTCGACATACAATCGTTCCCCTGTTGCATATCCGTTTTACACCTATCCTATATCCGTTTTATACGTTAACATACGTTCGAACGTGCGTTCGAACGCGCGTTCCCGTTTGAACGTGCGTTCCCCGTTGCGTTCCCGTTCCCTGTTGCGTTCCCATTCCGTCTCCGTTTTAACGTACGTTCGAACGTGCGTTCCCGTTGCGTTCTCGTTCCTGTTCCATTAACGTCATATATTCATTTATTCATGGCTGAGAAGCAACAGTTAGTGAAGGAACTGCACGCTCCGGCGAGAAGAAATTTTCCTCGAAGACGCATCATAGTGCGTGGGTACGACGACCTGTGGCAGGCAGACGTGGTCGAGATGCGACCTTACACGCGATTTAACAGAGGATACCATTACATATTCATCGTTATCGAAGTGCTGAGTAAGCATGCATGAACCATTCCACTCAAGGCCAAGAGCGGATGTGAAGTTACCGCGGCAATCGCAAAGATAATTCGAATCGATAGATGTTCGAAAAATTTACAAACCGACAAGGGAAAGGAATTTTACAATGCAAACGTGCAAAAACTCTTGAAGAAACATTAACCATTATTCTACCTATTCCGTGATGAAGGCATCAGTCGTCGAACGATTCAATCGCACGCTAAAGAATTATATGTGGATATAATTCTTTAGCGTATAAATATTTACATTAAATGGAAACTATAGATGGATCAACGCACTGCTACGTCTCGTATCAGATTACAACTCGCGAAAGCATCGGAAAGCATCACTATCGGTATGCGGCCCGTCGACGTCACGCCTGCGATCGCCGAAAGACTCTTGGCTACGGTGTACAGTCATGTAAAGATTGCTGCACCCGCACGATTCAGATTGGGTAACCTCGTACGCGTGAACAAATTCAAAACAATCTTTGAAAAAGGTTACACGCCAAATTGGTTGACGGAGGTGTTTAAAATCATCAAAGTGCAGAAAACTAATCCCGTATACCATAAAGGTACCTTGATATAAATGTACTCGTGATGAAATTTGTATAAAGACGTCTTAGATTTGTCGAGAATACACATATCTACGTAGATCGGTTTGTCGAATTTCACCTCGAGTTTGCGCATTTCGATAGCGACCGAATTTTCAGAAAAGACGCTTCGACTGTGAAAATTTGGTTTCGCGATCATTACCTCCGCGCCGTATCGCCCATCCCATATAGTTAACAATTCGACGTCTACATGATTACGCACATTCTCCATGGTTTTACCGAAAACAGCATTAATCATTAATTTGTACAAATTTTTCTCGAAATCATTTTTGGAGAGTGTTCTAAATTTGGTATTCAATTCGATATAATCATGGAGATTGCACGAATTACAATACGCGGTGAATTTTTGTGACGCAAAGACCGTGTCGTATACATTGCTACAGGTTACGGTAGTGGATGACGCTTCTTATCATACAAAATCGCCAGAAGCTTAGCCTGCCGCTTGCCTGGTGGCTTATCGCGCGTCGGACAGAACGGTAGGTCAGTGTGCACGTCGAAGATGTTGCTGATACTTGAGATCGACCTCGAGAATGTAACCTGTAAGCGAGTCCGAGGCGATCGCGCTAAAATTAAAATTTGCTGCGTCATTGACCCATCGAAATTCGGTATATGGCAACAGTTTACACATTGCCCATCCGTATAGATTATTTACATCAAAGTACATCAAATAGGAGGAAGCTTTCGATGGATCGTATGACTGCATACTTGTTATTGGCTCGCGTGTTTCTGCCGGAGCATTGACTCAGGCCGCCGCGTATACCGGCGGCCTGAGTCAATGCTCCGGCAGAAACACGCTTATCGGCGTATACCGCGCTCGATAAACATGACCATATCAATGTCCGTTAGCAGTTCGAAATTTATACGCGTATGTTTAAGCATGGCATCCCACGTAAAACCGGATAATGTATAATAATACGCGGGATCAAGTCCGTAACTCTCGATACATTTGTCGCGGAAATTTTCAAAAATGTCGGCTAACATCTGTTTTCAAATACAGATTGCTGTACTCGTCCAAGGATTGAATGGAGAATCGCCGCCAGATGTTCGCGGCGTGCGCGTAATCGCTCTCGGATACTGTGTCACCGGTCAAGGAACTGTAAAATGATTTGCGCGGTGGTAAACACGTATCCTTCAACTTTTCGACACATTCAATGTACTCGTATGGAAAAACACCTTTTTGCGTCAGTAAATCGAAGTCTTCTGCAGACAATTTACAAAATTCCTATTTCGGGATTTGAAGTTTATCTTTAGTGAGAAAAAATGTCAGTTTGTCGATATTGGCACTTAAAAATTTATATGAATCTATGAATCGTAACTTTATGCATGTTTTCCAACCTTTTTTATCAATAGTACTATTGAGATATTTTGTGAAGGATATGTATTTTTCCTTCGTTATCGGCAGCAAATCTACACGTCCTTCGTACGCTGTGACTATTTGCTTGATAATAAAGTACGAGTCGTAGCCGGATAAATTGTGAAAAACTACGGGAATATAATACGAATCTTTATAATTTGGTTACAATTCGAATACCTCTGTATCGCCCGGTTAAATGACAATAATCGCGTACTCTACCGTCATCCGGCGCGAACGGTTTCTCATATATGTGGCAGTGCATCGCGCCACTGTTCCTTCGACAAATTTTCCATGGGGACATTAGCGGATAAGATATCTTTTACGCGATGCGCCAAACTTTTTAATTCTCCGGTGAACCACGTGACGCAATCTTTATCGCGACGAGATCGGTACGCGAATAATGAATCATCGTATGAACAACGCACGTAGTATCCAACGCTGAATACCTGATGACGCTGGTACGCATATGTGGATGTTGCCGGGTCGTTATTCGTCTTCTCCAGTGTGCACTTCAAATCGGCGTATACGACAAATGGCACACGTTCCTTCCTGCTGTAATTTTTGAAGGTCAGCTTGCCGTCCTCACTCGGTATTCTGATCGCGCAGTCATTTATCTGCTGACAGTCGATACCATGAGCCTCCAATTTTTCGCTGGAACTAAAGTAGTGCAGGCATCTGGAAACACACAATTATATACATGATAACCATTTATAATCACAAATTATTATGCAATTAAAAAATTATGTAATTAAAATTATACATACCGATCGCAAAAGTATTCCCTGTGCTTGTTTTTGCTGAGTTGCGAGCTCACGAGACGGGATAGATTTTTTTATCATTTGGACATTTCATGCGAAATGTCCAATGTCATCTTGCACGTACAACAAGTTGATGTGCTTTTCTCTCTTCCGGTCGGTAAGTCATAACATTGATTGAGATATCGTTTAAGTGTTCAAACTTTTTAATCTGATTAAATGTCACAGGAAACTCAATGTCTTGTATGTTTAGTACTGTCGTACAGTGCGGGTATACGACGATTCTCGATCGGGATTCCTTTCGATTGGATGAAGAGCAGTCACCACCGATCACGCCAAACACATTGTCCATAGATTTAACATTAATTATCGCTCTCTTCTGTTCTATCTATCGCGATAACTTGACGCAACACCCCGCGTGGATTGTACTTGTTCACATTGATTGTCAAATTAAGTATACGCGACAACGCCCACCCACTGTCGCGTTCCTGAAACTCTTCGAGGGACGCCAGAGTAAGTTCGATGACATGCTGTTCGTATCACTCGCGCAAATCAGATGAATGAAAAAGTTCATAGTTTCGCGTATTAATACTTTTATTCGCGCGTTTCTCGCCGGTCACAAATTCGCCGTTGAAAACAGTGTTCGCTTTTACGTTGTTGCGTCTGCTTAGAACGTCTTGCACTCGTTCGAGCACTACATCGCAAGCATCTTCCAAAAATTGTCGCGGCTCGATATAGTCTGTGTTAATCATTGCACCGATTAAAATACGATTTTCGAACGCGGTACCGATCTCTCACCAAACGAGTCTCTTCACGCCACCATCCGCATAGTCACCACCGACATGTATAAATCATCTCTCCAATAGAGTCTTTGCGCCTACGAGTCACGCGATTCTCGCCACCACAGGTTGTCTATTTTCGATCGAGAGCCGCCGACGCTTGACTCGACAGCCGACTGTGCTCTTCGAGCCGTTCCACGCACTGGTCGCATCGCTGCGCCCACGCGAAATACTCGAACAAGATAGTGACGTGATTGGATTACTCCAGCAGGTCGCGTTCGATTTGTTCCATGTCTTATACCACGTCACACTCTTCTACGAGACACTTGCATGTAACTCGTTCGCAAGATTTACAATATCGTTCATTGCTCTGAACGAAATAATGCCAGTTTCTAAAGTCGCTATAAAGAATCCAAATAACTTTATAACTTCTTCGCAATTCCTGCTCTTCAGCGGCAAGCTCGAGATTTGCTGTTAAAATGTCCGGATCTTTCCAATGAACGAAACCTGGAAAACGTAAATTGTCTATTACTATTAGCTCGATGCACCTGCTGATACCTGCAAAAATCCGGATGTACAGAGCTTCACAACATTTAACTTTTTCAAAGATTTCTGCAATATATTAGGATGTTGAATAAGTTCTCGCTGTTTTTTCGTGAAAATTATTGCTTTATTTTAAAAAATCAGTAAAAAACCTGTCACTGAAAGTATTATCCATTGCTAGCCACTACTTTCTCCCATTTTTCTGGCAGCATTTGAATTCCATGTCGAAAAAACGACACGTCTTTTGAGGCTATCCAAGAGTCGACCCATTTTTTGGAATCTTCATAAGAATGGAAGTGCTGCTCAGCCAGGCCATGTGCCATCGATCGGAACAAGTGTTAGTCAGAAGGAGCAATGTCCGGTGAATACGGCGGGTGGGGTAGAACTTCCCATAAGCGTTTCCAAGTAGGTTTTCATCGGTTTTGTAACATGTGGCCGAGCGTTATTATGCTGCAAAATCACTTCGTATCTCTGCTTGTATAGCGGCCGTTTTTCCTTCAATGCTCGGCTCAAACGCATCAATTATAGTCGGTAGCGATCTCCCGTGATAGTTTCATTCGGTTTGAGCGCTTATAATAAACTACGCCCAGCTGATCCCACCAAATGCAGAGCAGAAGCTTGGAACCATGGATATTTGGCTTTGCCGACGATGTTAATGCATGGCCGGGCTTACATCACGATTTTCTACTTAGGATTATCGTAGTGTATCCATTTTTCATCGCCAGTCACGATATGATGCAAAAATCCTTTCCTTTTCTGCCTTCGAAGCAGCAGTTTACACGTGAAAAGACGCCGTTCGACGTCTCTCGGCTTCAACTGGTACGGCACCCAATGACCTTGCTTTCGAATCATTCCTAATCTTATTATCTTCACAATCAAAATCATTATTTTTGAAGCGTCTAAACCAATCTCTGCATGTTGTTTCCGACAGAGCATGATCTCAAAAAGAATTCTGTGTGCTTCAACTGCAGATTTTTTTTTAATAAAGTAGTGCAGTAAAATTCCCCGCAAATACTCTTTTTTTGGCACGAAATTTGACATATTTAACATTATGAAAAACAAAGTTGTTTACACTTCGGTGAAATGACATACACTGAATTTCAAGCTTGCTTATAGTACTTCTATATAGATGCGTCACCATCTTAAACTACACGCAAGCAGTTCTGATAATACCATCTGTTGAAAAACAGCGAGAACTTATTTAAGGTCCCAATATTTAAATTGTAATTTTTCGTCCGCTTCTTTATAGCGTGATATGTCACAAATTTCCTTCAGCGCTCGTTCGAACACTCTCCGTTTCGCGGTGTATATCCAACGTTCTCTAAAGAGATTCCAGAGACCGCTTTCGACTAACTCCCTGTCTCACGAAGCGGCCACTGGTCCCGCGTATGCCTAATTCTCGATCACGTACAAACTGTACCGGCGAAATTAGTTTCACACGCGTTGCTTCCCTTTCTTCGAGAGCTTCATAAATGTTTTGGAAATATCAACCTTCATCCATATTGTCTCACACTTTTCAAGGTTTTTATTGTGCACATATTGGACACNATTATTTTTGAAGCGTCTAAACCAATCTCTGCATGTTGTTTCCGACAGAGCATGATCTCAAAAAGAATTCTGTGTGCTTCAACTGCAGATTTTTTTTTAATAAAGTAGTGCAGTAAAATTCCCCGCAAATACTCTTTTTTTGGCACGAAATTTGACATATTTAACATTATGAAAAACAAAGTTGTTTACACTTCGGTGAAATGACATACACTGAATTTCAAGCTTGCTTATAGTACTTCTATATAGATGCGTCACCATCTTAAACTACACGCAAGCAGTTCTGATAATACCATCTGTTGAAAAACAGCGAGAACTTATTTAAGGTCCCAATATTTAAATTGTAATTTTTCGTCCGCTTCTTTATAGCGTGATATGTCACAAATTTCCTTCAGCGCTCGTTCGAACACTCTCCGTTTCGCGGTGTATATCCAACGTTCTCTAAAGAGATTCCAGAGACCGCTTTCGACTAACTCCCTGTCTCACGAAGCGGCCACTGGTCCCGCGTATGCCTAATTCTCGATCACGTACAAACTGTACCGGCGAAATTAGTTTCACACGCGTTGCTTCCCTTTCTTCGAGAGCTTCATAAATGTTTTGGAAATATCAACCTTCATCCATATTGTCTCACACTTTTCAAGGTTTTTATTGTGCACATATTGGACACATGTCACACTGAAATATTATAAACATTGGATCTCTACAGTTGGAGCAATATTTGCCATCTATAGGGTGCGTTTGGGGAGCTCGCTATCACGCTACCAACGCTAACACTACAAACTTCGTTCGCAGAGCAAAGATAGCGTTTACGAATACAAGCTCTATGAACAGCAATACCATCGCGTTTGATCTAATCTAACTTCAAATATTAACCTAAAAATTGAAACCATGGAGCAAGCTATGGAGCAAGGGAACAAATCATCACGCATTATAACAACGGTAATCGTGAAATTTTAACGACTGCCGTTGTTATAATACGTGAAATACTAGATTCTTCTTCTGATTCATCATCAGAAAGCGATGATGAAGAATTAAAAACAATAAAAGATTATAAAAAAGTATATATAGAAGACATGTTCCAAGAATATTAAATTACGTGTCACATATAATTTAATCAAATTTAACTAAAGAAGAATTCAAAGCCCATTTCAGGTATGATTTATTAATATTTTTGTTTCAAATATAATTTTTGTTTCAAAAAATTACATTTTACGTCTTTCATATTTCATGTCTTTGTCATTTAGGTTGTTACCTGAAACCTTTGATTATATTTTATCTTGTATCGATCGAAGATTAATAAGGGTAGTACCTGGGACACCTATGATTTCTCCGCGCACACAACTTCTGTTGGCATTATGGAGACTGGAGAGCTACTCCAGATTCTTTTAGGTAAAAGAATTATTGTCAAATATTTAATATATTTAATAATTTAAGTTTTTAAAATTTTATGTAGCTTTTTATTTCTTTATGCTTAAGTCAATTTGTGAACGATTTAATGTTGGAAGAAGCACTACTTCTTGTATATAACAAGGAGAGTGATAAAGGCACTCAATGAGCTTGCGCCTGTTATTATTAAATGGCCTACAGATGAACGATTAAACGAAGTGTGGGCAGGATTTGAAATTACAAGTGGATTTTTTAAAATTATTGGAGCTATAGATGGAACACATTAACATTCCAGCCCCAAAAGACAATCCTGAATGTTACATCAATCGCAAAGGTGACCGTTCCAACTTCAGGTGTGTTTATTGTTTTACTCCAAGTTTTATTTCGTAGTCCGTTTTTATTTCAAGACTGTCTTAAGTAATATCTAATGGTATGTTCTCAGTGAGCGCGTCACACGTCGAGTCATGACACGCATTATGAGTTTAAGGGTGCTGTCCCATGGAGCTTATTTCGCGGAAGCGGAATCACCGGATCGCCAATCACGAGATCTTTCTGTTCGAACTCTTGTAAAGATCTCTCGAAACGGTGCTGTGATTGGTAATCCGCTGATTCCGCTTCCGCGAAATACGCTCCATGGGACAGTAGCAATTAAAACCTCCCCACAAAAATTTGTGACTATAAACGCCAATTTATTCATTGTTATGCTGGACATGTTGGTCTGTCCACGATCAACGAGTATTTCGTCAGAAGTTCAACATTATTTAGGAGATGTTTTAAAATTCCCACAAGATAGCCATTTGGTTGGTGACCTGGCTTGTCACCAACCAATTACATGAAATTTATTGGTACCATACCGTGACAATGGTCATTTAACAGAACGACAGCGAAATTATAACTTCTGCCATTCTTCAGCAAAAATTGTCATTGAGAGAGCTTTTGGCCTTTTAAAAGGAAGATTTCGTAGCCTTTTAACTACACTTGCCATAGATCGAACAGATTTGATTCCTATATTCTTTCTTGTTGCGTATTACATAATATTTGTTTAATGAGAGGTGATAAACTTAATTTTGAAACAAATGACGTAGAAATTACTGATATAGCAGACAATGTTGAAAATGTTTCTGCCGTTTCCAATGCGGGTGTTGCTAAAAGAGATTTGATATGTGAAAGATTAAGAATTAGACATGTGTGACTGATTAAGGTGTGCGTGTGTGCGTGTTTTGATAATCATTTAATATTTGATAACATTTAATCATTTAATCTTGTACATTATTTTTACTATTTCCTTTTAATATAAAAACAAAAAAATATTGTTACATGTATTAAATAAATGTCTTTTTTTAAATGAATGTTCCTTAAATGTTTTCGCTCATAAATCCTTTCTTTTCTTTATATCTTATAACTTGTTTATTTCTTATTTCTTATTCTATTTATTTTTATTATATTTATATGTATTATTTATGTATTATTATATATACTCTTATATATACTTATATATACTTCTTTATAACGTGTTATATAAAAATACTTTTTCTTATACAACTTAACTCTTATACAAAATAACTTTTTCTTATACAAAAAATAAAATAAATATCAATTAACATTTTATAATTTTTTTAGAATTTCGTCAAGTTTTCCCATCAATTTTTCTTTCACTTCCATTCTTTCTCTATGTCTCTTCTCTTTTTCTTTTTCAGCAATTTTTCGGCTTTCTATAATTGCTTGTGCTATATCACTTGTTTTACGTTTACCAAATATACATATTATTTAGATTTTCTTATCGATAACAGTATCTTTTGCTAGAACTTCAATACAAATAGTAGCAAAAACTAATTCAATTTACAATTTGTAAATTGTGTGCTGACTTACGAGATACGTTAATATTTATATCTGAACTTTCATTGCCAGAGGTTTCAGAAAAGGTCGATAAAGAGCTGCTTGCTTTGTCAGATTTTAAAGATACTTTTCCAGTAGGGGAAATTGTTGATAAAGGCTTCATTGATGGTTTTTTTCCTAGCAGATTGTCCATCAGCTAAACAATTTATAAAATTAATATTATAAACTTGTATTAAAATAAATGATCATAATGTACTACTTTATACATACTTCATGTCTTATATTAAATAATATTATTAAAGAACATAGTAAATATTTTTCATATGCTAATAATTAAGTTATTTTCAAACCTCTGTAACTTGAAGAAAAATTATTGCTATCAAATCATAAATAAAAAAATAATAAAGCATTAAAAAATGTAAAGTTTCAACTATAATCCACTATCAATCATTTTTCAAAATTTCTTTATCCTTCTGTATTTTAGGGAAAAAAAGGAAAAGATTCGATGATTTTTTTTACTTAGTGAATTTTGAAAATGGCTTAATTGTTAGCACAATAAAAAATATTCCCTGTTTTTAGAGTAGTGTACATTATATACTTACTTCAAAATATTTCCAAGATCTCTTGTCATTGCCCGATCTTTTATTATGATCCTTTACAGATTTGTACGTCCTCTTCATCGTATTTACTCTTGTTGTACAGTCAGTGACTAAAAGGTTGCAACACTTTTTTAATGACTTTTGAACGCGTAAAAATTTTGAGAATACGGATCACACTCTCTGGATACACATAGTAAGCGGTTATAATAGCTGTCAAAGCGATACAGAATAAATTTGTAAAACGAAAATTCCATTATACTATCATCTTACAGTATCAAAAACTTAATAATTTTTCGCGGAATATAAATTTCTTGATTCCACTTTTTTTCCATATTTTCGTCGATTTTGTATCACTTTGACAGCTATCATAACCGCTTACTATATGTATCTAGAGATAGTGGTCCGCAAATTCTCAAAATTTTTACGCGTATCAAAAATTATTAAAAAAAAGTGTTTGCAATCTTTTAGTCACCGACTGTACATTGCCTTCCTGTAACTTTGTAACCCTTATTATTTAATTCTTGAGCAATTTGCTCCCATGCCTTTTTTTGTAATTTTTCCTGATTTTATTTCTTGCTCTCGTTACCTATATTCTTCAATTAATAGCAAAATTCCTTCATGAGACCATCTAAAACTTGTAAATGAAAACCTTGTCATATGTTGTGCTAAATTCATAAAATATTAAGTCTGATGCAGCGTCTACAATGGCAGTAAGTTATAAGGTCGTAAGCAAATCGACTAATTACAGTTAAGTTTTCTTATTAAAGCTTAACTATAATTGGTTGATTTCCTTACGAATTTACAACTTACTGCCATTATAAACGCTGCATTATGTTTCATAACACTAGAACTTAATATCTCGATAGGAGTAACGTAATAAAATTATAAATTTGTATAAAAACTGCAAGTTGATTGGCTACACATTTTTTTTATTGAATTCTTGTATCATTTGTATGAATATAATAAGATTTTATAATTTCAAAAAAATTTCAAAGATTACCTTCTCCTAATTCTTCTTCCGTATTATTAGTTGAATTATCCTCCTCTTCAATATTTATAGCTGAACAGCAACTATCCATAGCTGAAATATCCATTGTAACTGCAAAAATTACTTGTTTGAATATGTAAACATTATGTTGTAAAGAAAAAAATGATGAAAATTACAAACCGGGATTTTCATTTTCAGCTGAAGAGCAGCATGCTGTATCATTTTTGGGCAATGTCAGCACGTTTGGAGTTATTAGAAAAGAAAAAACTTTACAATAAAAGTGAAGTTAATGTATTATATTGTTCGCTTGATATGCGTATTAAATTAAAATAAATTACTCCATTGCCATACATGAAAACTGTAAAAATTTTTACTAAACACTCACCACTCGAAATATTTTGACGTGCATAATTTAACAGTGCTGAAGCAAAAGCCATATCTACATGCAAATAATAATATTAAAGAAAATGACAAAAAGAAATGGATATAAGTAAGAAAGAAGAAAAAGGAGAAATAGAAAAGACATTCAAAGTAAAAAAAATTAAACACAGTAATTCCCACACAAAGAAGAATATAAAAAATTACTTCAAGATTAAGTATTTACAAGTAAATGAAATAGTTATTAAAAAACTAAAAATTTAAGTTAAATTTTAGTCACCCTTTTCCTTTCTCACAATTATCAATATATATTTTTCATGTAAAATATTTTATAAAAGATATTTATAAAATATGGTAAACTTCTGTATATACAGAAGTACTTACAGTATATATTTATTTATATACAATTTACTCTTGTATACAGTAGTTTACTGTACGAGTTATATGAGTCACATAGATTTATATGTAATGGATTATGTATACACATAGGGAAACATATATTTATACATTTATTATGAAAAAATATTAAATAAATATTTTAGAGATGTAATAATAGAATACTCTTTATTTTATGTTAAAACATTTCTATCGTATTATGTTATAAAAATTATACAAATCCAATTTACATAAACCCGTTATACGGTTGTTGTTGTATAATTTAATCTATGCACCGTATAAGAGGATATAAAATTGTTAGAGATTCAAATTCACCCGCCTTGATGCAACGCGCTTATTTTCGTTGGGGCGCTAGTTATAAGTGTAGAGAGCACCCATATGCAGAGGGGGCCTTGCTTTTTCGGTTCTATATTCCTATACTCTCTACATTCTTACTTGTACTACGCTCTCGCTAGCACCACTGTTTCTGTTATAAAAGTTTACGGATTTATTTTGTATCCAAGAGTATTAAAGCAAGAGTATCGTACGGTTTTACATCCGTTTCTGATTTCTCGATCCCTGTCCTAAAGACGCGGCTCAACAGGTTATGGGCCCAGGATACAACAAAGGCGAAAATACAGTACTCGGAAATATAACCTTTTTTTATCGAAGCGAACATTCGCGAAGAATCCAACGAACAAAATCTCGATCGATGCAAGATTTTAACTATGGCGCATACCAACACGATTAATTCGACACGACTTGAGACGCTCACGAAGAATAACTACGATACTTGGGTGATACAAGCGAAAGCGTTGTTAATCAAGAACGATAATTGATGCTATGTAAGAAACCCTGTCCCCAGTCTCGTGGCGAAAGTGACGATTCAAACACAAATAAGTACAAGAAAAGTACATATTTATCGCTACATTTTATCGGTATGACAGAGATTTCATAATTCATCAAGTCGTCAAATATGTACTTTTCATATACCAACTATTCTCTGCTTTAACAAATTATTTCTGTTTCGTTAACTTCGACGCTTAATATCTGTAGTAGAAATAATTTGTTAAAGCAGACAATAGTTGGTATATGAACTTTTGATAACTTTTGATAATAGGAATGACAGGATTCCTAACCTGAGAGTTGTCAACTTTAACGCTAAATATCTCGCTTCGCAGGGCAGACCGCCGCATTTTGCTGCCAGATTCTTTCGTTTCGTGTCAAAACGCGTCGAAGGAGCATAATTTTATTCGAGGTACAGCGCGTATTCTAAATAAATACCCAAGTCACATTGAGTTAGTATATACCAACTTTTAATATATATTCATGACAGTTCAATTAAGGTTATTGTGTCGTATGATGTCGTATGATAATATTCGATCGAGGTAAATGTTAGTTGTTTTAGTGGCACCTCGTTGTCTTTAATCATATTAATCTCTATTATAATTAATCAAAATTATAATCTGTATACTTTTTTCTTCGTTAAAATCTTAACTGTACAAGTTAATTAAAACAAAGTAAACATTACATAGTTGACAAGGATACGCACAAATTTAGTTTCCAATTTGTAAAGTTAAATCTCTATTACACTGAGCTTAATGAAATTTTATAATAAAATAAATCACAAACTTATCTTTTTCTCCGTTGATTCGATGAATATGCTTCTCTTCAGTGTATCACTTGTGCTTTAAATTAAAAAATCAACA